>KZ807246.1:455163-488341 GCA_000696205.2 Oncopeltus fasciatus
ATATATATTATATATATATTCTTAAAGACATATTTCTAATATAGAGTAATTAACTTTATACATGACAATTTTATTTTTACCTATACGTCTATATACTCACACACACAGAGAGAGAGAGAGAGAGAGAGAGAGAGAGACCCACACCCTCGCTCGCACGCATGTATGCACACACCTACACACACAAGTGTGCTACTCACACATAAGCACACACGCTCACACAAATTTCCAATTTGGTACAATTGGTAGTACAACTTTTTGTACAATGACAAATTTATGCACAAAAAGTTATTTCAAAACAAAATTATTTATCAAGATTATTTTAGAATGAAACAGCATTTGAATTTGAATGCAAAAAGGACACCATACAAAATTTTTTTTTCCCACAATTCAGTACAGATAGATAGAGATTTCAAAGTTACAGCTCCCATAACCATAATAATTACAGAACGTTGACCATGAAGAATTTATTTCTTTAGATTTAAAATATCACCAACAGCCATATGATAATATAGGTACTCAGATACAGGATATCCAGCATTTACTATTCAACTGGCTAAAACTTCATGGTATTAGATGGAAGCTGGTGCAGACAGTAATAGGTAAAGTATACAACTGTCCTCCACCTGAACGTACTTTAATCTTCTAATATTATTGAGGACTTTTTAGTTTTTGTAAATAAAACTAATTTTTGGGAATTATCTCTATTATAGGAGATGAGATCTTAGACAGAAGAAATATTTAAGTTGTGATGAAGGATAGAGTTGGACACATAATATGGAGCATTAAAATGAGTAAAGAGTGAAATTTTATTTCATTTGTAATGAATCATTTAATTAATGTTGGCTGAATTTGAGTTGCCCATTTCAACACCAAATTGATTTCTTACAATATATTTCAATCATTTAAGATATTAATAATATTAATATGCATATAATTAATATGTCTGCATTTACAATGTTTATAAAATTGATTTTACCTACAATATTTTATTCTTATGTGATAGATTTTTATAGTTTGTTTAAGTTGGCTTTATAAAATCTATATTTCACTTCAGATTGGGGAAGTACAGGATGCCATTTGCATGGACTGCAAGGCCACTGTTTAGTCTATATGGCTCTGAGCCAGACACAGTCTCAGATTTTCCAGGAATCTATCGGCAGGAGCCAGTGAAACTCAAAGATGAAGAGCTAATCAAGTTCCTTCAAGATTTTAGGAAGTAAGTTCTTTTCTTAGTCCAGATTGATTGATTGTTGTAATGAGGAGTATCAGTTATGTTGTATTCATAGTCAAAATTTCTTTTTGGTACTTGAATTTCTCCTCGTGTATTAACATTTCACTAAAAATTTCAGTCTAAACTTTACAGGGCGTTTGTAAATTATTCAAGATTTTGTACCATGACCTTGGATAGACAAGGCATTAATAATAATAAAATAACACTGTTGTAAACATACAAAATATTTGAAAAAAATATGTTATTCGAAAGTGACAATACCTTCTGCATCACTATTCTTGATCCCTACTAAATGTAGAGATATTTCAGTTCTTGGATTAAAATTATTATAAAAATTCAATGAGATAATATCTACAGTTCCCAGTAAAGTGGAAGTGTTTCTTTTTAAAGTTTTTATTATATTTCCAAATGTAGGTTATAGATAAAACTGATGTTTTATTATAAAAAATTGTTTCCATTATTTTATAGATGATATTGTTACTCTCATTCTCTTGATATATATGACTATTTAGTGCATTTGTTACTGATAATATTTTATTATTATAATTATGTTGTACCAAAAAACAAGTATATAAGATAGTTATGATAACAAGAGGTATTAAAAAGAAATTGTGTTGTTATTATCAACATTTCAAGGGGCTCAGCAAATTAAAAGAACTTTTAGAACAAACTATGATGGAACCACATAACTATGGTGATAACAAAGGAGGAGAGTCATGAATTGTGTGTTGTAAACCATGATTGCTGGGGTACTAAATGAAGTTTGGTAAAAGTACTAGTAAATGTAGGAATGAGGAGAGGAGGGGGAGAAGAAAAGTGGGTAGGAAAAGGAGGTATTTCACAAACGAGGGCGTAATGATGAAAGGAAAGTGAGATAAAGGCGATGTCTTTGAAGGGCTTAGCCACTGACCTGAAAACCTCTAGGAATTAGCGGTCTCTAGGGTTTGGGCGAGACAACGTACACTGTTATGTTAATTTGTGTTGTTTCAGGTCACTTATTAATTCATGACTGAATATGGGATCCTGATGACACAACGTCCCCTCTCGCTCTCATGATAGCCCTGAAGATGGCTTTTAATATAATCCAAAACATTGGCAGATAATTGAAAAATACAGGTTTTTTTAAATTGTACATTTGTATCTATCTTGACTGAACCCCAACAAATAAAACATCTACTAAAACCATATTGGTTCACCAATTTGTTTTCCTTTGACCGAACCCCGACTATCTCCTCCTGATTATCAACAGTCATCCAACATCCCATAGAAGAAAAAAAATTTAATTTGCAGTTTCAATATTTTATAGGAATTACTCATTGGTGTTTATTACTAGTTGAAAATGTAGATTATTATAATATATGAACTATTTTATCTAATGAGGTATGGGTAATAAGACAGAAATTTTACCTGTGTAATATTAAGGTATATTAGTGCTAAGGAATTTTTTTCTCTTTTTAATTGTTCTCTACAGAGTATTAAAGTCATTTTGAAAGTAAGTTAATATTTACTGTTATTCAAAAATATTTTTGAGAACTGAGTACTTAAATGTGTTGAAATGTATTATGGTGTAATTAGAATAAATACAATTAATTGTATTTGTTCAAATTAATTGGTCCCCTTTAATTTCTTCAGCATTTCACCTTCAATTCAATTAAAATTGAATTTTTGAGTTCAATTAAGATCATGGTGATTATTAGTAGAGAATTTGTTGGGGTTTGGTCAAGGTTGATCCAAACGGAGACCCCACACCAGCACTTATAACAAAATTTAATTAGCAAATTTTTTTTTTCATTCCTCCACATTCTTAGCCAACAAAAACCTTATGACATAAGTAAAAGAAAAAAACTCCTTAGACTTCAAAACAACTTGAGTCCCTTCTTATCCCAAAAGGTTACATTCTTTGCTCCCTAGACGCCGAGTTTCTCTTCACTAACATACCAATTGACAAAGCCCTTATGACATAAAAAAAACAAAAAAAAACTCCTTCGACTTCAAAACAACTTGAGTCCCTTCTTATACCAAAAGGTTAACATTCTTTGCTCCCTAGACGCTGAATTTTTCTTCACTAACATACCAATTGACAAAGCCGTCAAATTGGCGACAAACTCTCGACTCTAATCCAAGATCACTCCACTCTTACCCGGTCCATTTAACTCAAGACCCTTATTGTTGCATTTCAAACTATCTTCTTAAACAAGGAAATTACCATAATCACATTAAAGGTAATGGCTAAGGTAAATAACCTTGCTCCTGATATTTCCAATATTACCCTCAATGACCTCCTAGACTTCATCCTTCCATCCTTTCCAAATGGCATCTTGTTCCTCAAAAAATATTTTGATGACAGAAAAAGTCCTCCAAATCTTTACTGCATTCAATTCCTATCTCCCACATCTTAAATTCCCTATAGAAATTGAGTCTGACTATCAATTCTCTGACAAGACATTCCAAAACAAAAATATTAAATGTTTGACAGATATTTTCCTCTCTAATAGTTTCCCTAAGCACACCATAAAAAAAACTTGTTAACAATTTCTACATTTCCCGAACCAAAACAATGACTTTTACATTCTGTTTTCTCCCTTATATTCCCTTAACTGCACTGGTCTGGAGTATTCTGACCTCTACCCCGTTGAAGCGGGAGTTCCACAGGGTAGCGTCCTTGGTCCTGTTCTTTATACCCTTTTCACTGCTGACATCCCAACACATCCTGACACACTCCTCGCGTCCTATGCAGATGACACAGCCATACTCTCCTGCAACCCAGATCCTTATACTGCCTCAAAAAACCTTCAATCCCACCTTAACTCCATTTTCCAGTGGTCAAAACGCTGGCGAATACTCCTAAATGAGAAGAAATCAGTCAATGTTACCTTCACACTCTGCAGAGGTCAATGTCCGCCAGTCCTCCTTAATAACGTTCCTCTTCCCTCCTTTCCGACAGTCCTCTACCTTGGGTTCTACCTAGACAGTAAACTAACCTGGAAGACTCACTTACAGACAAAACGACAAGAGCTAAACAGACGCTTTGGACAGCTCTACAGATTGCTGAACCACAGGTCCAGATTAACAATAGAAAACAAAATAACTATTTACAAAACATTAATCAGACCCACCTGGACATATGGTATTGAATTGTGGGGCACAGCGAAGCCATCAAACATTAGATGCATCCAGGGGTTCCAGTCCAAAGTCCTTCGCACAATCCTCAACACTCCTCCCTACGTATCCAATAAAACCATCTATTCTGACCTGCAAGTACCTTTTGTTTCCGAGCTCATCCCCTCCAGATTTGATAAGTTCCACACAAACCTCCAAGGACATCAAAATCCTCTAGTCCTCTCCTTGGCATCCCACATTCATCCCGACAACCCTCCCCGACGCCTCAAGAGGAGGTGGCCAAGGGACCTCCTACTCCAGTCAGTTTAGTTTAATACCTAGGGAGTGAATGCACTGGCATTTTTCTCCCCCTCTCAATCCCTCCTTGACTCCCTGCCTAGTCTCCTTCTTATCCTAGGATAAGGAGAAGATGGGTGCCGGATAGTCTATCGTGGGTTAACCTGGACTCCTCTCTGAGGACGGGTTACGTCCCGGGATAGACGAGCAAGGACTATTATCATGTACCCCATCAAAAAATTAAGTGTAAAAAATGTACAGATAATTTTTTTTAATAAAGAGTTAATTCAGTTAAAAAAAAAAATTCCCTTAACTGAAATAATTCCTACCTATTTTTCCTGGTATTGCTCCCTTTGTTGCAGGCTGCGCTCTCTTTGTACCTACCGCCTCATATTCCCCACCCTTCATTTGTCCATCTTAATTTTTCCTAATTTCCAATCTTTACCTCTCAGTCATTAAAATTTAATCCAGGTGACAACACATCCTCTCTTGCCTTCATGATAGGTAGATGTGATAAACTTTCTAAATGTGTTTATTTTCTTAGAATTTCATGTCATATTACTTTTTGTTATGCCCATTTTTATTTAGTAATAATGCAAATCATATAATTTATTGTTTTTCTCATATTTTCTTATGACATTGTAGTTCAACAGCCCTGAAAATGGCCTACAATGTAAGCTACAATCACAGCAGTTAATAAAAAATACTTTTTTTAAATTAAATTCTTTTGGATCAATCTTGACCCAAGCCCAACAAATTCTCTATGATATTATCCTTGTATCTTTTAATCATGTTGGTATTTTTAAAACTGTCTTCTAATTAACAATAGTTTTCTAACAATAATTGTTATTCAATTGAAGGGTCATGGAGGGTTGTCTACTGGTAGCTGCCCTAATCTAATGACCCTTGGCTCTGAGCAAGCTTTTATTTCTTGATAAAAACCTACCAGTGGCAGTTCTTATACCCACAGTGGCAGACCTGAAAGACCCTATTAGATCCCTTCAGCTTAAGACTCAGTTGTTATTAATGATTATTCATTTTATCAATTTAATAAAATTTGGAACCAAAGGAAATTTTTCTGAACAGGTCATTATGAATCATTTCATCAAAAAGATAAATTTTGCCTTGACTTCTATGGGCTTCAATTTTGTGATGTTATTAAATACCTTATTTTTAAAATTTTTAATTGTTGTAGGGGTTTCCTGAATTCCTGCAATGAACTTGTTTAAAAAAATCTGTAATTCCTTCTCCTATTTCTTTTGCCAAGACATAATTGTTTTCAATCAATCAAGTGATCAAATATAGTGTTACTAGATAAACCATGACTGAATTTCATTACATTTAGGTACTTAAATTTTAAAATATTTATTTTCCTCTTGAATTCTGCTCTGCATATAATCTCTAGCTGAAGAGAATAGTCTTACTGAAAAGGGAACTATGGATAATTTTTTTTAACCTCCCATTCAACCATTAGGGGTTATGCAGGGGTTATCTACTGGTAAATGCCCTATTCTATCTACATATGGCATAGTACAGGCTGTTATTTATTTTTAAAAGAGTAGATTTTGTTGGGGGAGATTCAAATCCACATTGCCAGGCAATGGAAACTCAAATGGACCTCTGACTTTCAGCTAATATAGCTCCTCTTTCTTGAAGGTTTTTGATAGTTATGTTTATAAAGGATATGCCCTTTGAAGTTTGTCTGTTTTAAAAAGTGTAATTTAGGTAAAAGAGGTAAGGGTATTTTTTTTTATGGGTGTTGCTCAGAAACTAATTTCAGAATACTACTTTTGAATAATCTATATTTGAATGATTTATATTAATTAATGGTGGACTATAGATTAGTCTACATGAATTTTGTTTTAAAGAATTAAGGATCATGTACAATAACATTGTTATGAATATTTTATGGCATTGTCATTAAATGAACCAAAATAGACTCAGTAATTAATTTTATCTTTTACTTTTTAATAAATGAAATACATACATATACATACACATACACACACATATATATATATACATCTTAAATTCCCTATAGAAATTGAGTCTGACTATCAATTCTCTGACAAGACATTCCAAAACAAAAATATTAAATGTTTGACAGATATTTTCCTCTCTAATAGTTTCCCTAAGCACACCATAAAAAAAACTTGTTAACAATTTCTACATTTCCCGAACCAAAACAATGACTTTTACATTCTGTTTTCTNCAATGTCATGAGAATACAATAATAATTGAAATTAGTATAATAGAGAATTGCAATAATATAATGTGATATCAAGAGTATGAATGTAGAAAGCTATGTAAGAAAATTTAAAAGTTTATGAAAAACAATTTGAAAAAAACATGCAAACAGCTTATTGACAAGAAAAAAATTTGAAATATCATTAAAGCAGTAATTTGCCACACCTACCTATCATGAAGATGAGAGAGGACGTCCTGTCCTTAAGGTCACATTTCCATGACTAAAAATATAAATTTTACTTTTACACAAAGTGAGAGGTAAAAGGAGTGGGGGGGCAGGTACAAGGCGGAAGGTGCAAATGGAAAGCGGCCTGTTGCAAGAGAGGGCAATAAAAAGGACAAAGGAAAAAAAGGAAGGGTATTATTGGGAATAAGTGACTTTGGAACTGGGAAAAATGTTTGACAGGTTTATTGAGAAGGAGGGCTGATGGTTTTTAGAATGTTAAAAATGTTAGAATAAGTTGAGGAAATGTGTTCTATGTCCGTTCTGTCGTTAACTGGATAGTGTTGTAAGTTGGTGTGAACGGTTTCAGACAAAAGACATTTGTGTTGATAGGGTTCAGTGGAAAGAATGGTTAAGCTCTCGAAGTCAAATGTGTGTTCTTCATGAAAATTTGACGGCAGTTTTTATTAGTTTATTCTTTATGTCATTTTTATGGTTATTAATTCTACAGGAAATAGGGTTTTTTGTTTGTCCAATGTAAGAACCTTGGCAATTCGGTGTGGACCAGGGAATTTTATAGACGACATTAGTTCTGTTAGGAAGGGGGATGGGGTCTCTGAGGATGGTGTAAATAGATTTTAACTTGTTGTTGGTGGAAAAAGAAAGCTTGAGGTTAGGAAAAGTTTTTCTGAGAGATTTCTTAATATTTTCAGACAGTTTCGGAAAATAAGGAAGAGAACAGAAAACGAGGTCATTATTTTGGGGGAGGGGGATAGTTGAAGAAGTAGAAAAAAAAAAATTCTTTGACAAGTTTTTTAATGGTGTGAGGAAAACCATTTTTGGATCTACCTTGACCGAACCCCAACTAAAATCATCTTAAAATACATATATATTATTTGGGTCATGACTTAAGCTAGCTCTGGTCTCTGCCCTCACTTTAAGTTCATTACTTTTTGTTTGATATTTTTGAGGGTTTGTAACCAAGAGCACATTTTATCTGTTCCAACTATAAAATATTTATCACTGTTATAGCTCAAATAATTATTCTATTACTAGGTCTACATTATACATTACGTATGTGGTAGCAACTAGATATGGCTTTATTAATTCAATTTTCTATCTAGTACCAGAGTTTAATTCTTTGTTAATTTTTATTTCCAAATTTATGTTTGACTCTTTAAAATATCTTTCAATAAATAATCGGATAAATGTTAGTTCAAAACAGTATATTATTGTTAGCATCTCATCTGATGTTAAATTAAAAGCATAAGCTAAAAGCAATTACAGTTTTCCCCCTGAGATAAATTTGCTCTTTGCTGCCCGACTCATAAAACTCAAGCATACTTAGCTGAATATGTAAAAGAAAAAATCTTGGTTCTTCAATTTTACTTATGCCTAAGAAGCTGTCAGTTGGAATGAATCTTGTAATGTCAAGAAAATTAAATATTGTCAAAATGATTTTGAATTAACCTTTAGTCATTTTTATTGAAAGTTAATACCCTGAGGTTTTCTAACTTTAATAACATAAAAATAGTTATTTGGTTTTATTTATTTCAGACCAGAAAAGTTAAGCAAGTTGTCTCTTGTCCCAGGTTGGCTACAGATCAAAGTGGAGTCCTTGACTGATCTTCCACATAGTAAGAAAAAAATTCTATTGTTATATAAATTGAGGTTATGAATTAGATTCTTTTTAGAACCGTTCTTTGAATTAAGCACCCTCACTGTCAAAACAGTGGTGCTCACATTTCATTGGTTTTGGGTTAGCCTCTCATATTTGTTGCAACTTTTTAAGACATTTTCTCTTTTCCTTATTCATCATATAACCTTTTTTTCTCTTAATATTGAAGAAGATGTCTTGAAAAGGCAAATGGTAAGATCAAGAATATCAGAAGTAAAAGTCAAAAATTTAATTTAAATGCAATAAATATCACAATACTAAAAAAAAAAAAAGCATGTGTTCATGAGTTTGTGTGCTTGTGCATGCATGTAGGTGTGCATGTGTGTGTGAGTGTGTGTATACATATCCTTCTTGACAGATCCTTATGGATAATAAGACAATTTATTTTAAAACATTATATTACTGATCTACCGTTAATACCAATGAATGATTAGTATAAATAATTTTTCCTCTGAGATTTGAAGTTACCCAACTTCCAATCTCAAGGGAAAGAATAACCATAGAATGATATTTGCTGATTTCTTGTACTGTCATATTAGGATAGTTGAATAGGAGTCTAACTCAAATGACAACGTTAAATGCTGCCACCAGGGTAAGGAAATAAAGGCCCTTCCCAATCATATGAGGTTAAATGTTAGGATAGTTCAAAAAGAAAGTTTAAAACTAAATAGTTCCTTTATTTACATGAATTAATAATTAACATTTAATTTTACGTTAAATTGATTTAGCTGCTTGAGATCACGTTCATAGGGAATCAAAAGTCTTATGTTAAATCAAATTAAATAATCAAAACAAAATGTAATGAGTAAGATCTTATAAATTTAGAATTGAGTAAGATATAAAAATTTACTCTTATAAATATGAGAGGTTGTGGTTAGCTGCTGCCAAATTGGTGAACCGGAGAATAATGACTGACTGACTGCCTCGAAGGACAGATATGTTATCGGTCCTAACTGTGACATTAAGGGACTTCCACTTCCCTATAGGAGAGGCAAATACAATCGCTTGGAATAAGTAAATAAAAAAGTTTCCTTTGGTTACTCTTATATCTTGGACCTGATAATGGTTCCCAGTGAATTCTCTGAAAGAGACCTTTCTATTTGAAATATATTTGTATTTGTTCTCTTTAACAACCTTCAAATTCTAAATAATGACAGATATTCCGACAGTACTGCATAGCTTTGATGGGTACATGATGTTCACTTTTTGCTGAACTTTACCTGACCTAGATTATTTGTAATCTGGTATAATATTTCTTTATTCCCAAAAACCATTGTATTGTTTATTTAAAAGTAAAAAAAAAAAAAAAGTGCCATAGCACGCATATAATAAAAAATAGGGTTCTGAACAAAAACTGGATAAAATTATATTTATAATAAATGTATTATAAAACCTTAAAAACATTATTTGATTTTATAAATATTATTTTTTGTGGAATTTAATCCCACGTAAATTTTAATAATTTTTAGTGCAAGGGAACAGAATAAAAATCTAACTGTCCCAGCCAGGACTTGAACCTGGATCTCCTGCTAAGGGCCGGTGCATTTACCAATTATGCTACCAGGATCAGTCTGATAAGTTATTAAATTCCCCGCACTAGTGTCTAGAGTCTAACCTCCGAGGCCGACGAATATATCGTCTTATGCTTGGAGGAGCTGACATTGTCAAGCTGTTTAAATGACTCTCATTATTTACTTTTAAATTTTAATTTTATATATATTATTTTTTTGTGGTATTTAATCCAAAGTAAATTTTAATAATATTTAGTGCAAGGGAACAGAATAAAAATCTAACTGTCCCAGCCAGGACTGGAACCTGGATCTCCTGCTATCCGGGCCGGTGCATTTAAGAATTATGCTACTGGGACCAGTCTGATGAGTTATTAAATTCCCCGCACTAGTGTCGAGAGTCTAACCTCCGAGGCCGACGAATATATCGTCTTATGCTCGGAGGAGCTAAATTATAGGAATAATAAATAAAGTAAAATATAGGAAATTATAGGTGTGGGATAGTCTGTCATAAGAACAATGTTAGATTGGTGCATTGCTCTTTGTCAAATTAGACCTGCCTTAAAGAGTATAGTAAAAGTAGCCAGGATATTAAAAAAAAAAAATTATAATTTATTTTTACAAAATAATTTTTTTTTTTTTCAAATTATTTACACCCACACATTTATAATTTTTTATAAATATGAGTGTGTTTATGACTCATCCCTGAACTTGTTATCACAGAATTATATTTGCCCTAAGTACTCATAGCATTAAACATTTTGTTGCAGGTAGTAAGATGTATGAAGTATGTTATATACTATTCCATTATATTTGATATTTTTCAATTGGTTGTGTATTTGTGTGCACTCATCTGTTTTAAAATTTGTATTTGTTTTATTATTCATAGTCCCTTGGAATTTTTATATTTATGTTTCAGATTGTTTCACTAGTAGTCTCTGCCCTCTGAAGCCATTTCCTCTCCCACCATTGTGTCAGCCAACAATCGAGGTAGCAGAGTTGTCTCCGCAAATTCACCCATTTGTGTCTTACTCTAACCATATTTATGTTTACCCTCAATCATTAGCCTTTGACTCTCAGAAGTCTTTCTCCAGAGCACGTAACCTTGCCTGTGTTATACAACTGAAAGACTCAGATCAAGAGGATGCCCAGCCTTTACCGGTTAGAATAGAATTTAATATATTTTTCTAATGTGAATAAGCAATTGTATTAGGCATTTGGTTTGTACCTTCCCATAATAAAAAAAATACTCAAATTTCAAAACAAGAAATTTGATTATGGATTATCTTGATTTTATCTAAGATTATCTGAGTGACTCTAGCCACTGCTGAACTATTAAGATTTTCTTTAATCAAATTTCGTGTTTTAGGAAAACTACTACTCCTATCTCCTAATTTCGTAAGTAATTTTTTTTGGAGGTAAATTTGTTGACTGTCAAGTTTTATGAAGAGAGGATTATCAGGAATTGGGTCTTGGTAGTTGAAGAATTAAAAACTAATTTTTAACCAAAAAAGTTTTTATTTTAGCCAATGTTTTGGCCTGAATTTCAGGCATTCATCAGGGCTGAATATGAAAAAGAAACATACAAAAATAATATAGAAACATGTCTACATGCCATAATCTAGCAAAGAATAAATAAACGTAAACATAAAACTGTGTAATTTACTATATAAAATGCATAAAAACTGTAAGATTTGAGAGAGAGGGAGAATGAGAAAGAGAGAGAGAGAGGTGCTCAACAGTGTCTACATCATGATTGATCTGTTTAAAAAAAAAAAAAAATTATTTAAGGGTTGTGGAAGGGAACAGGAAACAGATGTAGGAGTTGGGTGAGGATATGAGGGAATAGACTCAGCTAAAAGTCATTTCTCAAGGTTAAGTTCAGTCAGCTCCTTCGAGCATAAGACGATGTAGTCGTTTTTCTCATAGGTTAGACTCTCGATACTAGTGCTGGGAATTTAATAAGTTATCTGGCTCTCCCGGTAGCGTAATAGGATAACAAGCTTGGCCGGTTAGCAGGTGATCCAGGTTCGAGCCCTGCCTGGGACAGTTAGATTTTTATTTAATCAGGGAGGGGTTCAGCTGAATTTACAGTGTAGCGGGTGCTAGTGGGTTTTAAGTTAGCCTTTTAAAGACATTG
Organism: Oncopeltus fasciatus; assembly: GCA_000696205.2. Taxonomy (NCBI): domain Eukaryota; kingdom Metazoa; phylum Arthropoda; class Insecta; order Hemiptera; family Lygaeidae; genus Oncopeltus; species Oncopeltus fasciatus. The sequence goes on from KZ807246.1 coordinate 467,527, forward strand.
CTGAATCTTTATAGTAAAGAACTGGACAGCATCATCCAGCTCTTCAGAGGTTTTTAAGGAGATTCCGAGACCAAGTGACTTCTAGAAGAGTTCTAAAAAGTGGCCAGTCAATGGGACCACTTATTAAGGTTGGTGGCAATTGTCTAGGGATAGGTGTGAGAGGGGAGGAAAATTCATTTAATGTTTTTACAGAGTGATGGTAAGTAATAAGATTTTTACGTATGAAAAAATCTAGGATGTCAGGATGACGGTTTACATTGGTGGGCCAATAGGTGGGAGAGGACGGACTTATAGTGGAGAGATTGTGAGAGGAGATAGCATTATACAGAGCACGGCCACGGGAGTTGGTCGTTCTCGTGCCCCACTGCAGATGTTTCGCATTATAATCTCTGCCAGAGAGGAAACGGGAACCTAAGGATTTAAAATGCTCTTGGAATTGGCCTGAGGTGATATATTTGTTAGGAGGGCAATATACTGCAGAAAAGGTAATTGGGGAAGTGGAAGTATTGATGGACACTGAAGTGGATTGGAGCGAGTCTGTAGGAGTGGAAGGTATTAAATGATGAGTATAGGAAGTGCGAACAAGGAGCGCAGTTCCACCATGAGCTCGTCCGTCTGGGTGATCAGTTCGGTAAGTTGTATAGCCTGGTATGTTGAGTTTTTTTATTTTTTGTTAGTCGTGTTTCAGTAAGTAAGAGTACGTCTATACATTTGTCTTCTAGAGTTAGTTTGAGTTCGTTTGTATGTGTTTGAATGCCCTTAGCATTCCAAAGGAGAACAGAAAAGGATCTAGAGGAGTAGGAGTTCATTTACTGCCAGACGAGGAAGTCATATTAGAGACTACCGCTGACAGTAGGTTTAGGAGAGGAGTGATGAGGGTGCGGAATTTCGAGAAAAATGAGTGGAGCATGGATTGGAAATCATTAGATATTGACGGCGGAGGAACATGAGAGATGGTAGGTCGCTCTCCCCTGGGAGGCTGGCATTGAGGAAGAGGTTCTTCTTATTTGGGCTGGTAGGTCGCCTTTCATATGAGTAACCTGATTCGACTTTTCTGGTTAGGGGTGGTGGGGGTCTTCGAGCTACAGGTGCTGAGTCCTGCTGTCTGGTGGGCTGTATTCGTTGCTTCAAATCTTTGTAGACCTTTCAGCCTTTATAATTGGCGGGATGGTTTTTTTGGCAAAGGGCGCAAACAGTAGGTGTACTGCGAGATTTCTGACAGTCCCCTGTCAGATGTGTCCCTCCACATTTGACACATCGGGCACCATACTCACAGTATCTTTTAGTGTGACCATATTCCTCGCATACTGAACTATGTCTGTGGCACTGAACTATGTCTCTTCGAGGGAGGGGCTTCTCCACTCGTATTCTGCAATGGCAAAGTGAGGTTATATTGTAAATCTCGTCTATATTGCTTGTGGGCTCGAGATCTGCAAAGGAACAAGGACAACGGAGACTTTGTATGACCGTCATTACCAGGCCTGCTTCATGTTATATTAATGGCATTTCTGACCTGGAAGCCAAGTTCAGTGAGCTCTTCTTTGATATAATCAGGAGAGGTTGAGTGGTGGAGGTGACGGATGACGACCCTGACTGCACGCTCTTCCTTTAGTTGGTATGTGTGATGCTGGGCGTTTGTCTCTTTCAGATAGCTCACTATACCTCTGTAGGTGTCTGGGCTATCTGTCATTATTTTGGGGAAAAAATGGGAGGTGGTCGGGTTATACGTTGGGTGGCGGTTTCCATCTCCTCTCCAGTAATGTTTTGAAGAGGCTGAAAAGGGTTCACTGTAGTAAAGGGTGAAAGGTTTTCATTCCTGTCTGTCATTTCATTGGCGGGGGGTGTGATGGTCACTCCTTGAGAGGTGCTGGGTCGTGGCTGTAATTGATCTCTTTCCTGTAATGGTGTGCTACTGGCGGAATGCCGCCTCTTGTCTTTAAGAGGGGTCATGGGTGCACCACGACGCTTCCCTTTTCGCCCTCCACTAGCAATAACCTGATGATAATGATTGCCTCCCATAGTTAATCATTAATTTATACAAGAAAAAAAAAAGTAGAGTGGTAGAGTCACGAACCTGTAACGCTGGGTTAAGAGTCCGGAACGGAGCCTCCTACCCTACAGGCAGAGAGATAAGGGAGGCTATGAAAGCTTAGCGCGGCGAGGTGGGGGCCGGACAGGTCTTCCCCTGTCGACCCCAGTGCTAAGGATAACGGCTACAAAAATAGTTCACTTTACTCACTGTTTAGATGTGATCCTCGCGACGATTGGAGCTGAAACTGCACTCACATGTCACTGACACTTCACTTCAAATGTATGTAGAGTTTGAGATCTCAGTTTTTCCCACAACTCGTATATTATAGTTGGAAAGACGGAGTGCTATGTACAGGTGTGTACTGATCACTGGCTACACCGCTACTTTTTGATAAAATTAAACTATTTATTCACATTTATTGATTCCATGCCTTAACCTTAGAATAGAAACTTTTTTTTTTTTTCTGTAGTTATACTTTAAAGAAATTAAGAATAAAGCATTCCCAAAATTATATATATTCATACACACACAGAGTGTTCATTTAATGATGGCTCAAGTGAATTACCTTCTTAAATGGTTGATCTGAGTGAAAAATGTAAGAGGAAAAATTGGTCGTCTATCATCTCTAGTTTTAGAATGTTGTGACTTGCTCTTAAATCTTAAAGAGACTTAAACATCAATATGGCATAAAATTGTAAAATAAGTTATTGTGTAAAATTGATTTCTCAACTTCATTTATTAATGATTCCATATTAGTCATTGAGAGATCACCGCTCACATTTCTCTCCTGTACAAATCTCTTCAGCTGAGCCCAAGCTAGTTCTATTGGATTTGTTATGTGTAGGGTGGTAATCTTAGAACATTATGTTCATATGCCTCTAGGATTTGGTAAATTTAAAAACATTTCTTCTAGGTGCAATGTTTTTGATCATGTCTAGAAGCGTGTACCGCCTCTAGCTCTTATCCGCAATTGCACCATTCTTATTAAGCCAATGAACTATTTTGTCTTGTTTAAAGGTTGGTGGCTTATTTAATTACACATTATGGTAGGGGACATTATCCATTATTATCACAGAAGGGGCTGGCAACTTTGGAAGTACTTTTTCCCTAATACATTTGGTAAATTTTTCATGATTCATTTGTCTGTGGTAATCTCCAGTTTATGTGCCTGCTTTAAACACCATTTGGCATTCAGGTAAAAATCCAGAGTTGTATTCAATCCCAACAACAATAAATCACTTGCTACTTGACATCATGGTCATATTTAAAAAATCATGGGGATATTTTTGCCTTGTGGCTATGAAATTAAATTCATGCTTTTTAAATATTTTTAATGTGTGTAAAACAAAACTTCAAAAACCAGCAAAAATTAAATTAATTTCTGTCATCTCAGGAATTCCTCTATTCCATTTAGACTGGTGTATTCAAGTGTATAGAAATGTATGTATTTATTTCAGTGTATATATCGTGGAGGGAGGTGTGAAAAGTTATTGACCTGGGCATGCTGTTCAGTACTACATCATAACACTAATCCTTGCTGGTATGATGAAGTAAAAGTCCTCTTGCCAGTCTGTATTACTCCAGCCCATCATTTCCTCTTTACCTTCTACCACATCTCCATCCAGGGTTCAAAGAAGCGAGATTCAGGTATTGAGACACCTGTTGGATTTGCTTGGATTCCTCTTCTTGTAAAAAACAGGTATTTATAAGTGATTCATATCCATACATATTTTAGTGTGTGTGTTTATATGTATAATCTTTCATTTTTTTGTTCCTATGATTTTTAGAAATAAAATTTGTGGCCAAATTAGGAATCAGATTGCAATCATTTCAAATTTGAACATTCATTTTTATTTATTCGTCTATTTTATTTCCTCCCCCACATGTTCTGACCTATCAGTCTTTTTTAAGCGGTCTATTTCAATTTACAGTAAATTTACTGTTAAATAATTTTTCTACATTTGTGATGTGTTATAAAAAGCTAATTTTAACCTCCTTTACTTATCTTGATTTATAAAAATGTTCCTATCTCATCATTGATTTTAAATTAAAACAGAGTCAGAGTTGAATGTCATTTATCTTACTTTAAAAAGGTAGCCTAACTTACTTTCTAGGAAACCTAAATTGCATAATTATCTAACTTTTATATTCTCTCTTCTTCAAGAGAAGCAGAGAGCTTTATTAATTTTTATCAAATAAAAGTAATCTAAACAACTTTTTTACATTTTGAAATCTTGGTAAGTTAATTGAAATTTTAAAACATTAAAATATTGTTTAGATTGCTTTTAAGTGATAAAGATGAAATGTCATACAGTTGATTATTGATTTTATAATTACTTATCATATCATCATATTGAAATTCTATGCTGCAGAATTTCTATGTTGTGAAGGTGTGCTTCACAATGCAGTTATCTACCACTTTCCATGTATTCCTTTCGATTCTTCTTTCAAATCCAACCTTTACAGTTTTATTTAATGTTATATTAGCTGATGATTTCAATACAATTTTTCTCTCCAATACCTCTGATAAGCAAAATCTAGAAACCCTCTTCTCTTCTTTAGATCTCCATATGGTTTCCTATTCCCCCACCCATCACTCAATTCAATTTTCTGAGACATGGATTGACCACCACATCATCAGTTCAGCTTCACAACACCATGCCTCTCATGTAATAAAAAATAAGTAGTACAAAAGTATTTTTTAAAGTTATTTTTCAGTTCAAATGGAGAGTTTTGTTTTTTTACTGTAGATATTATATGTGTAATTTTAAATTATCTGCCAATGTTCGGCTTACATTGTAAGCCATCTTCAGGGCTATAATGAAGGTGAGATGGGATGTCGTGTCCCTAAGACCACATTTTCATGACTGAGTCATGAGATGGCTTACAATATACGCCGAAACGGGAGATAATCTAAAACATACACAATTTTTAAAATTTGTATTTCTTTGTATCTACCTTGACCAGGCCCCTCCCCCCCCCAAAAAAAAAACAATACTTATTTTTCTGTAATTTATAAATTTTTTTTTGTTTTTTTGGGAGATTAAACACAGAAGACCAGTCAGTTCCAGTGTCAGCTAATCTTCCAGCAGGTTATCTCTCAGTGCAGCCTCTTGGACTGGGAAAAGGGGTAAGTTTTTATTTTATTAATTTTCAAAATTGACAACTTAAATCTTTGCCCAATTTATTCATTCATTAAAACTGAGCGCTTTCAAGACCCTTAATCTAATATTCAGAACCCAGGAATTTTCAAAGTCTTTCTCCTGCTCCCTTTTCGTCATTTTATATTCACCTCCTCCCCCCCCCCCTCCAAAAAAAATGTAGCTTTCTAACTAGAAGTCTATAAAGGATTCATGACCGAATAAGTTTTTAAACTTCTGAAAAGTCAAAATGTATTAATAATTCTTAAATACTGTGTACTATATATTGTAAATAGTAACAGACTAAGAGTCTGTTCTCTAATTTTATAGTACCCAACATTTTACCTTTTATAAGAAATATCAGATAACAGAGAAAGATGGGGATTTTTTTCTAAGTAAGAAAATGAAAAATTCTAAGTATTATGAAGATATCTGGTATATGGTAATTTTATTTTTTTCATTAATTTTATTTAAAACATTTTGTGATTTCAGATAAATATTTCTGCTCCTCCTGTGGAAGATCTTATCGCCACAAAGAAAATCTTAACAGACATGTTAAGTATGAATGTAACAATGAACCTAAATTCCATTGTCCTTATTGTCCACATAAGACAAGACGGAAAGGCTCCTTACAGTTGCACATATTTAATAAACATGAAAGTTCAAAATAAATATAAACATATTTGTAGCAAATTTTAATTAATTTTTGGTAGAGATAATTGTTTGTATACTAGTAGTAATGGACAAAATATTGCAAATTATCTTCAGAATTCTTTGTTGTTTTTTTTAAAGTAAACCATTATTCATTGAATTTGAAGTTAAATATTAGGCAAATTGTTTACTCAATCCACTTAAAAAAATTCTGGATTGTAAAGTAATTTTTATATCTAAATTCTTTTTTTAAGAATAGGTACTCAGTTGATATAATGCTTGTAAGTCATTTGGCTGTGGAAGATAAGTGGATGTTATTTATACAATCTCTGCTAGAAAGAAAAAAATAAAGTTGCTGGAGAGTTTTATCAGTTAGCTTTTTTTTTTTTTTTTTTTTTTTTTTTTTTTTTTTTTTTTTTTTTTTTTTTTTNTTCTATTAAAAATCATAAATATTTCTGTTTGAAGAAATAAACTGTCAACTTTTAAGAAGGATTTTGGGGTATGGTTTCAGTAGCCATTGTGCCAACATGACTACATGTCTCTCCTACTTTTTATATTTTTATCAAGTTAGAAAACTTTGCTTACACATGAGAATTTATTTATACTCATCTGTAACCTTAAGACACAAAAGATAAATAAATTGTATTTATTTCAGTATGGTGGACCTGAAATAACTTGGATTGATAGTCAAAAATCCATCTTCACTGTTAATTTCCGTCTTTCATCTACTGTCCTTACCATGGATCAACACCTTCACAATCTTTTCACTCATGCTGAGAAACTCCAACAACCTAAAGTTTCTTTGCCACCAGAATCAGAAACAAATAAAATATTAAAGGTAGACTTTTTATTATTATTATTTATTTTTGGGAGTACAAAATGACATATAATTATTGAGTTTAAAAGCCATTATTGAGACTTGAGGTTTTATAATTAAATTAATTTTCCTTATTCCCTCATTTATTATTGGATTACTCCTGTTCTATTACTATAAATAGTTTCTAATATAACAATTAAAACTTTCTTTAAATAATATCTAAGAGTTTAGAAAACAGAGTGTTGTAATTAGTGTTGTGCCTCCTTTAAATATACAAATCAGCTCTCAAATAAGTCAACTGGGTCTTTGGACATTGTACCTCCTCTTCCTCACTCCCTACACCTTGTTCAGTGTATTAAATTTACATTAAATGTAAATTTGGTCTCTTATGTGACATGTGATATAGAGGTTGTTTGTTTTCCTTAACTCTGATTGAGAGGGAAGCCTTATTTGTTTTAGCAAAAATTTTTGAAGACCTTAGAAAGTATAGGAAGAAGACTGATTAATATAATAGCCAGGCAAACATTTTGGCCTTGTCCTTGTTGGAAAAAGTCCAGGAAGCCTTTTCTTAACACAAGGGGATAGAAGGTTCATGGCTCTTAGGGGTTCTACGTTTAGAAGTTCAGAGGGATTTGCTACTAAGACAGATAGATTTTAAAAGTCTCAGATGATTTTAGTTGGGGTTCGGTCGAGGTAGATCCAAAAAAAAAACACAAATTAAAAAAATGTATTTTTTTAATGAAGGATTATCTGCCAACGTTTCGGCTTACATTGTAAGCCATCTTCAGGGCTATCATGAAGATGGCTTACAATGTAAGCCGAAACGTTGGCAGATAATCCTTCATTAAAAAAATACATTTTTTTTAATTTGTGTTTTTTTGGATCTACCTCGACCGAACCCCAACTAAAATCATCTTACAATAATATCTACGGTCAACAAACTCTCATTTTTAAAAGTCTCATTTCATAATTTTTGTTTTATGATTCAGGATAGATGATTAAAATCTTTGTGGGATGTTTATATTTCTGGAACAATGCCCTAGAAAGCTGTTTTGTTTTAATGTGTTTTTTATGCAATTTTAGAATGGATTTTTGGAACTCAGAAGAATAATTAGTAAAATTAGGTTTTAGATCAGCCTTCCATAAGCACTGCTGTAGGATGGTGAAAAAGGTCACGAGAGGTTTTAGGGTTTCCAAGATCTAGTTGACTGGACTATTAATGAGGGATGTTGGCAAATTTTCAGGAAAAGGTATAAGATATATTATAATAACTGGATTATGGTTATAAGAAGTTTGTTTATGGTTGGAAGGGAATGATGATGAGGAATACAGTTTTTATATTTAAATAAGATGATATGATTAAAAAAGTTAAATAATGTTGAAACATAGGCTACAGAATAATAGAAAAAAAGGAGAAGATAATAAAATGCAATATAATTAATAGTTTTTATAAGAGTTTGAGGAGGAAAACTGCTATTCCATACTGATTGATTTTGCCCACAAAAAGAAATGTATAAAAATCAGTTAATAATTTTTTACACAAATCATTGTCCAGGCTTATTGCATTTTAGAGTTGTTATATCTCAAATAAAATTACAACTCTCCCTGACATGAAAAATAATATTAATGTTGAAAAGAATTTTATTTCCTATTAAAATATTAACAATATGCAAATTGTAATGACAAAAAATGTCATCAGAAAAACACAAAAAACTTCTATAAACATGAAATTCAAAAACCTGAAAATATGAACAGAACCTTATTAAACATAAAAAATGTTTTATAAGGTTTTGTTCATAATCTTCTTCATAAGATTAGGAATATTTATTTGATCAAAATGTGGCGGAAAAAAAAATTGGTGTGTTTAATTAGTGCGTGTTAAGGTTGGTTAAATAAATCACCAAGCTATGACAAAAAATCAAATATATTTGTCAAAAAATATCAACACATGATTGTAAGCTGTGAAAAGGAGTAAAAAAAAATCCAGGGTTGAAATATCAGTAAAAAGCACTACAGAAAATTTGAACATAATGGCCAAGAGGAACACAAAAATAGAAACCAACCATTACGAGAAGGAAGGAACAACCTATTTATCACTGGTAAAAAATAAATATCTATTAACTAAAAATAATAATAAGAAAAATAATTGAGCATGAATGAAATAATAGAATAAATTAACTCATTAAAAAATAAAGTATTATAAAAATTAGATCAATGATAAATTGGCAACTTGTTTATCTACGGCCATAAGTGAAGCCTTGATACTGTGACACTTCGGAACACTACTACACTTACAATAAGAAAAAATTAAACTATCTTAAGAAATATAAAGAATGACCAAAAGTTTAAATGAATATTGGTCATTACTTTAACCTGACTGTAACCTACTATGCACAATGTAAACTAAGTTAATCTATGATAATTTCTATTTCAACAGAATTATTAGATTTAGGAACTGTCATCTGCAAACTTGCTATAAATATTATATATTTCTTATTTCTACAGTTTATTACATATTATTTTATCTATATATTATTTCATAGTTTACTTATTATCTGCTTTCATAAACTATAGAATAACTTAAAGATTTTATTGTTGTATATATACTACCTGAGGTTAGTTTGGTTGGTGTAACTTGTCAATATGGCTTGCTATCTTAGTCAAAAATTAACGTTAAGAAATAAATATTACATAATTTTTAATTTAATTTTATTTTAATACCAGAGGACTGAGCCTGAACAAAATCTCTTTCAAGGCTTATTATTTTTAATCCCTCTATCAACATTATAGGACTCCTGAAGGGATTTATAAGAAGAACACTATTAATAATTTGAGTACATTTGAAGTGTCTAAATTTCTTACATTTTATTCGGCTGAATTTTTACAATTGATTATTACCAGATGAATTGTTGTCTTTCTTTTTAGGCTGCCCATGCAATGCAACTTTCTTCAGCAGTTTCATTTCTTCCTACACTTCTGAACCAGTTGTTTTCCCTACTAGTTACTTCTCCTAGCTCAGATGTTGCTTTGAATATAATTAGGATTCTTGTGCACCTAGTGTCAATGATCATTGGATCTGAAAGAGCTGATGCACTCAACACTTATGTAAAGGTCTGTAATAACTATTAAGTAATATTAATTGGCTAGAGAAATTATTTTGCCCATGTGTACTTTTATAAAAAAAAACAACTTTAATTAAAGTAATTCATTTGGTTTTACTTGTAATTATTATTCAGTTGGTTGTTTCAATAACATTTTTTTTATATATTCTATTAAGTTTCCCGTGTTGATGACCATTTATTTTCCAATTTTGTTGAGTTTGGATAAAGCATCTTTCAGGAATTTTAAAGCTAAGTGCAGGTGATCTGACAAAGTTTAATGATGGATCAGGTGAAGAAGTGGTGTCAAAAATCCAAGCTGCTGATTTTAACACACATAGAACTGCTCTCAGCCCAAATAATTTCTAGTGGTGTAATTCAATTTGTGATGACCATATTTAAACTAAAACTAAATTTAGAGGGAATTTTGGAAGATTAATATTGAGTGATAAGTCCCTTTTATTTTCTTTCCTGTACAAATTGATGAGGAAGATCTTAAAATGTTACTCCCTGGGTTCTAGATTTTTCCAAATGTTTATATGTTATACTTATAAGAAGGGAGAACCATTCTCGCGGAGAGGTGATACATCAATCCAATTATAAACCTTTTTAATTTAATTTTATTTGATTCTATAAAATTAAAGAATAAGACCTGTAAAAAATTGATCATAAGAAATGTCTTGCTGTTTTAGAAAAGATTCCTTGAAATTTTAATAACTCTGAAATTTTTCTTCAAGTAATTGTTTATATTGATTCAATAAATTATGTAAATACAAAGTGCCATAATTGATTCAACATGTGTTTTATTTATAAATCATTTTATATTTGTAAATATAAAACATTATCAGCTAAATTTAAAAAAAAAAAAAAAAATAAAGCCTCGGATTCTTAGGCATCTTTACTACTTCACAACACAAGGGATGGTTATCAACAAACTTCAAGCAATTTCTGGGAAATAGATTTTACTCTCTGCTTTTATAGTACACTCACATATCTGATGCTTAACATCATGTGCCGAATTGAATTACTAAATTGAATTTGGCTTATAATATTTTTTATTCTTGAGTGTGGAAAATACTTTTCTTTTCTTTTGTTTTTGATAATATAATTAACTCTTTACCTTTATACAATATTTACTCTAGAATATAACTAATAAATTCAATTCAGTTTGAAATTAATAAGTTTTTAGGACATTTAGTAGACAACACTAATAATAAGAGCATTTCCCCATCACCTTAATCGATTATATTATGCTTTTATCTGTCCCATTTATTTCTTTTAATTTTTTATTTTATTTTGTCTTATGATCATTAATTTCTTTATTTCTTTATTTTTTTACTTGCTAAGTAGTATGTGTTATTTAATTTTAGTACCAAATGTTTTATATATTTTTTTCCAACTTGATTTAAAGCATTTCTAATTCTAATAGTTGTCAGTTTGCTTCATTCATATTACATTATTACTTCATTCATTCATGTTATACTCTAAATTCATTCATGTAAATTTCTACTCTACATGCTTATCAACAAGTTTTTAAATGGATAATTCTCTAACTTCAACTGCAAGGCAAGCGCTCACTTTTCTATTTATTTCCCTATTGCCTTTTCGCTTAGTGCCATCAACTAATCTAATAATAACTAGATCTAACCATCTATAACAGTCAAGGTAATTTCCCATTAATTTACTATAAAATAAAATTAAAAATGAGGTAGAAAAAATAAAATGTATTCAGGTTAGATCTAATTTATTTTTGCCTATTCTTGGCTAAAAGAGTTAGGCACTCTCTTACATTATTACAAGATAGTAAAAGAAGATAAAAATAATATCTGTTTCATAACGCTACTTTATTTACACATAAAAAAGATTAAATTAAAATTTTGTCTTCAGGCCTTAGGCTTCAATGACCTAGCATATCCTTTTTATCTTAGAATTAACTAGTACTAAGCAGTCTTCTTTGTAAGTTATATCCCACTCTTGTTTTGAAAATGAAAACAAGTTGTCTTTCTTTGTAGGGTTATATTTAACAGCAGCTATTTTTAATTTAGATTATAGGTGCTCAACCGGATTGTTGTCGAGTAGGCAAGTCAAGAATCTTATTATTGTGACTTCCTTATGAGTAAATAACTTTCTTATGAGTAAATTCCTCATTTCTATTGTAACTCTGAAGAAGCTCAGAGCATGATGAGCAAAAGCTTGGTTGTTAAAAACAAAATGACACGGACAAATCGGAAGAAGAAGATATGAATAATCTTATTATTGCTTTTTCAAACCCTTATTTTTACTTTCACCTAAAACATGGTAATGGACTTTATCCTGTTGAACAATAAAGCTTTCTCTTCCATTGAAACAAGTATTTATTTTTCAAATGAAGACTTGAGGTCTAATTTAGCATTGAAATATGGGCATCATTATTTTATTTTATTTTTTTCTCGCTCTGACATTTCAGGTAAACCCTCTCCTTTTCATTCAATTTTGTTCATTTTTTATTTAAAAGAGACATGTCAAATTTCATTGGGGAAAAAAGTACTTTAAGCATGTATACTTTTGAAAAACCCCCAGTTCTAATTGTTATATTTTGCTGCACAACTTCTTAAATATTTATTAAATCAGTAAACAAATATTTTTTTATTAAATTGAAGTAAACTATTTGATAAGAATATTTCCAATTTTAATTTGGTTAAATATTCCAATCAGATTCATAATCTATTAAGAAAGATATATTTGTGGATTTGGAGGCTAGTTTTAGTTCTATGAATTGTTAATATTGCACTTGCTACTTCAAAATAAAATTTTTTGACAATTCACTCTTGTTGGTCTGATTTTGTTCAATAACGAAGTCTTCTATAATGCATTGTATGTTGAATTTCATTAAGAAAACTGAAAACAGAGAGCTTTAGAGTATAGGCACATATAAACATGCGCATGTATAAATTTTAGTGTCTATCATTTTTGGCATCTAGTAGTCGGATCAAATTTGTCATGAGAACAATCTCAATAGCTTCATTCCTTTGGTATTCCGCTAAAGAATAGAATATAAATTTTTACAATAAAAACTATTAAAATATTCACTCTTACAATTAAAGTTAGAACTAATACTTCTCTTAGAACATATGCTTACATTCCACTGTCATTCTTTGTAATTCACTTAAGGGATACATTTTTATCAACACTGGAAGTTTTGGGAGCAGCAGTGATTATTTATAAAATGAAATATACAATTTTGCATGGTGCCCAATATTTTTGGCCAAGACTGAGTACTGCGCTATTTTTGAAATTTGTATAATCAAATTTTCTTTAGGTTTTTACATTTGTAAGTTTCAAGAGTTTCATTAAGCAATTTTAGTATATTTAAATTAACAATTTATTATTGCATTCATTTTTTTAATACTTTCATTTTTTAATTTTGTTTTCAGAGCTTAATAACTAAAATTATAATTTATGCTCAATTATCTCATATTTTTCTCATTTCTTTCAATTTTCTTAATAGAAAATGAACTATTGTAATTAAATTCAACTCCTTCCTCTAAATTTAAGATTTTACATTTATAGACATGTAGAATCCAAAAGTTGAATAAATCTCTTAATATCTATCATTACTCCGTAAACAAAATTTTTTGAAAATGAATTAACCAAATTTGATTAAATTTTGGATTTAAACTATACCTGTTCTGTAACAGTGTCAAATTATACTTATGAGAGTATTAAACAGTCAACTATAAAAGGCAATACAACTTTCGTAGAGAAATGTCAACAACATTTTCCTTTAATTATTATTAATTATTATTACTACTCTAGTTCTATAGACATTAAAATCTTGGGCTATTTTATGTGTTATTTATCATTCATTAATTTTTTTTTATTTGCAGTTTGTTTTTGTTGGAGAATCAGTTGGGGGAAGGACAGTTCATGAGGAGCTTGCCAATCATCTGCCTACTTTGCTCAACCCGACTAACACAGACTTTCTTCTTGTCAACAAGTTCCTGTCACACTCTGGGTTCTTCTTCCAGATCATGGTTAAGTCAATGGCTCAACATCTCCTGTCTACTGGCAGAATAAAAGTTAGTTCTAGCGAATGTAGATTTCTGAAACTTTTCACTCCACCACTATATACAACACACACATCACACATCACACATTCTTACCCATGCCCACTTATTTTAACTTTTTGATTATTCTATGTGAAACAAAATAAAAAATCATGAAATAATCACAAAAATCAGAAATTCAATTAACAAGAAAAGAAAAGCAGTTTTTGAAACATTACAAGTTAATTTGGAGGTAGCTTGTTCATGTCGAGAACAGGTTTGTCAGGAATTTGGTCTTGGGAGCTGAAGAATTAAAAAACTGATTTGTAACAAAAATGTTTCGGCCTAAATTTCAAGCCTTCCTCAAAGCAAATGGGGTGATGGGGTGAGAGACACTCCTGCTCTACAGTGACTAGATCATTATTAAAAGTTACACACTAAAAAATATTAATGAAGAATTTCAAATTGTTAACTATCTCTTCAACTAAACATACTTATCCGTATCTATAAGTTTTTACTAAAATCTTGTGTAAGTAGATTCCTCATATTTCTTTAAAGATAAATAAGGGTAAACGACGTCTTGATTTTAAAGCTGGAAGGGCTATGAGCACACAAGGTAAGATTACCAGCGTGGCTCTTGAACTAGCTGGGAAGTAAGAGTTAGGGAAGTTCTTAGACATCACAGTTGCAATTGTATATATCTTCCTTAATAAAAGTAAAAATACTATAGAACATTAATGTGGAAAAATGATATTTTTCAGTTATTATGTTTTATATATCTCATTATATAATATATAATATTTTAGATACATTAACAGATAGGCATTCTTTATGCCATCAATATTTTACATAGGAAAACAGATTCTTCAGAGTGTAATGGAAATTGATCAAAATATTATAAATTTCTAAATATTAAAATTTTGCTTGAATAGAAATATGCAAGTGAGATATATAGGGATGACATCCTTTGAAAAATTAACAATTTTATATTTGGATGTTGAGCTCTGGTCTAGTACATAAATACATTTTTAACTATTTTTTGTTGTTCATATTGGCTTCCACGGTCTCTAGGAATATTCATAAATAGAATGAATAGTTAACTTTCAAGTTCTATGAAGAGCGGATTGTCGGGAATTCATACATGGTAGTTCTCCCATGATCAACTACTATGACCGAATTCCCGACAATCCTCTCTTCATATTCATAAATACTTCTTCTGGGCTTGAGAATTTAGCAAATTTTCTTCTTGCCAAGCTTTCGCACATCATGTGATGGCTTCTTCAGGGCTAAAAGTAGAACTCTTTTTAGTTCTAATTTAGCCCTGAAGAAGCCATTACATTATTTGCGAAAGCTTAGCAAGAAGAAACTTTACTACATGGTCAAACCCAGAAGAAGTATTTATGAATATTTGTTTGTTCTTAAATTAATTATATATGATCATATATCAATATGATCAAATTTGTCTACTATATTATATACATTTGAGTTTTTTGTAACCTCCCACTCAACCATAAACGGTTATTGAGGTAGAGGGAGTGAAATAAATTTTATCTAAATATAGATAAAACAACAGATGTGCAAGGGTGTATCTGTAAGTCTAACTTTTGACTTTCCGCCACTTGTCCTGTCAAGCATACTTTTAGTGTGGGTTAGACTCTACCAGCCTTTGAAATTCTGAAACTGAAAAAGAATAATAGAAAAACTAGAATTAAAAATATTTAAAAATCAAAATAAGTGTAAAATATTTATCCTTATGCCTGAAAATGGCATAATACACCAAATTAGGTATAAAAAGTTATGATAAGTGAGAACACTAAAATGCTCTCTAGAAATGTTTAATAAAACAGTGCAATGTAAATATTTTATGATTTATCATATAATGTCAAATTGGTTTTTGTTTCATTAAATTCATTTAAAATATTTTCAGAGATTTATGTGATTTTTTTTCTCAGATGCACCGTCATGAGAGATTTCAGACTGAGTTTTTGAATAAAATTTCAAATCTTCTAAAGGTTTTGTCACCATATCTTACTTCAAAGTACAGGGAAATGCCTCAAGAGATTAAACAACTGAACAATAGCATAGCTGAATTTTTGAAGGTATTTAGACAAATTTATTGCTGATGATCATAATTATTCTTACTTATTTATTTTTATAAAATTCAAACCAATCCCTATTAAATTATTAGAATCATTTGATGTGTGTGTGTCCGCTTGAAAATAGGATTTTTCATTAATTTGAAATATGGAGGTTTGAAAACTAAATCTCTTTTAGATTTCTGAGCCAATAATACAATGTAGATACAAACGGCTTCCAGGTTCCTTTTTGCATTAAGAATGGTCCTATGGGTATAATGCTCAAGGTGTTCATCAAAAGAATATGTTGTTTAAATTTTCTTAATGCTTTTTTTCGCCTTTTGACAACTTTTGCACAATCATAATTCTACCAAGGGACTGGAATTTTATTATTGGACAGATTGCTCTTTGGTATGGCTAGATCAGCTGAAGTTAAGAGAGCATTTGTGATTTTTTAATATATATTGTCAATATTACAATCTGAAAGATCTCTATCGGTAAGCTGGACTAAATCCTGATAAAGGGACCAATCAGCCCTTTTTAGTATTCCACCTTGGTGGGGAGGAGGGGGAAGCTATTGTTTTAAAAAAAATGTATTTTTTATTATCTGCTGATGTTTCAGCCCAAGCCATCTTCAGTCATGAATATTTGATCCAAGTGGCAACATGTCCCCTCTCGCCTTCATGATAGCCCTGAAGATGGCTTACAATGTAAGCCAAAACGTCAGTAGTTAATAATAAAAAATTTTTTTAAATACTATTTTTCCAGACCAACCTTCACTGAACCCCAACAAATTCTCTACTTATAATCTCTACAATCAAAAATTCTCCATTTCTAACATAAATGACATAAGATAGGGGTCCTGATAGAGTAAAATATCATTAGACAGCTGGAGAAACAGAATCATTTTTTAATTTTTGTTTTAGATCTCTTGGTCCTTAGGCTTAGATCATTGGACAAAATTATATATAGAAATCATAGGGTCAGTAAGAGATAGAATACTTAAAGAGTCTGAAGAAGATGGTCTTAATCTTTTTTCATGTCTTTTAGAAGAGTTAATATTATTTCTACCACCAATGAATATAGAACTCTCATACCATCTATTCTCCGTCTTCATTGGTTTCTACAACCATCTCCCGTTGGCGAGCGCTTTCGGACATTGTCCATCTTCTGGCCGAATACATACGTTCACTATCACGGTCTGTATTCAACAGTTCAGACCGTGACAGTGAACGTATGTATTCGGCCAGAAGATGGACAATGTCCGAAAGCGCTCGCCAACGGGAGATGGTTTGCAGAAACCAATGAAGACGGAGAATAGAAGGTATGAGAGTTCTTTTAGAAGAGCCTAGGGTAGTGTTCTCTTGAGAGACATTCTGGGATAGATTATTTTTAATTTTTGGATTGTGAGAAATTTTATTTTGATTTTTGGCATAATTATCAGGAATGTAGCAAGCTGAGGTACCATCATTAGTGATATTTAAGGTATCTGAATTATTCATTTTGGACTCTAAGGCTGAAACTTGGTTTTTAGATCTCTTACTAGCTCAGTAAGTAAGATAAATTGTTCCAAAATGGTGTTAGTGGTAGGAAGAGCAGAGGTTGCTTGTGAATAACTAGTGGGGTATTATGGATGATTATAAGTTTGCATGAAGGGAAACAATAATCTTTTCACTTTCTGTATTCCTCTTTTTGTTTCTCTTTCTGAAAAGTAGGACAAAAAGAGTGCCAGGCAGGATGAGGCCCACCATTGTGTTTACAGTTCACAGTGACTGTTACAGTTAACTTCTTAATAATTAACCACATTTCCGCATACTTTTACACTATTCTTACAATTTGAGATACCGTGACAAAAAATAGCATTTTAGAAAAAGTTATATATATATATATATATATATATATGGTTTGACTTTGATACTGAGAAAATGTAAAGTGATACTTTCTGGCAACTCAGAACATTAAAAAGTTAAAAATAATTGGAATTATTTTTCACAAACTTATGTATTCTTTTTGTTTTTACAACATTATATTTTTGAAGCTCTACTAATTCTTCCTCACTACAAAAGGTAAACTCGTCACAGGTTATAAAGCCTCTACAGTAATTAAGGTCTCTAAGTAGAGAAAATTTAATGGAGATATTTACATAACTGGTAATAATTTTTAGATTATAAAAAATTTTTTCTTTTTTAATTTCTAAGATTAAACTCCCAGATTTCAAGAATCTGATTTTGAATAAGGGAATAAAACTTTTAGCAAAACAATTTACTTTGAAAGGGCTGAAATTTTTAAAGGTTATGTTGTCTTTATTTGGTTCCGGTCCCATTACTACAAATTTTATTGTCACAGACCATTTACTGGCTCAATAACAAATGGATTTTTTGGATTACTCTTATCTTTGCCTTTGTAAATGCCACCCGGGTCCAGTGGCTTGGGAGATGAAGGGTTTTCTTCTATATCCTCCATTTCTAGGAAGAAAGAGAAAAAAATGTAGATATGTACTTAATTGATGATGGTTTCTAAACAGAGAACTAACACACAGAAAAAAAACAACAACTAAGAATAAGGGTTCTTAGGAGCAGAGAGGCTCGTTATCTATGAGATGTAAAGGAGATCCTAACAAAATAAAGACTGTTAACAATTTCCACAGGAAAATTGAATGTAACTAGGTAATTGAGAGCAATAAATATATCTTGTGGTTAGCTTCATTTGAGTGTTATTATTTTAATAACTCATACACACATTCACATATATGTAATTTTTATTATTCTATTCTGAAATTACTTACTTATAATAAGTTTTATTATTTCAGAGGTGTCTGAGCTTCTTAGATAGAGGTTTTGTACTGAGACTGATTAGTTGGTATGTATCAATTTTCACTGGAGAAGCGATCTCTCTCTACTCTCTCAAGTTCACCTTCATCAGTATTATTTGTTCCCATGAGCACTATGTTGCCTTCAACCTTCCTATCATTCATGTCAAAGGAAGAAGTGGTAAGCTCTTGATTTTATTTCAGCCAATTTTGTTATGCACAAAACTATCTTCCTTGTTCTCTAAAATCCACCAAGGCTTTTGCACTCATTCCCAAGAGCTTTTCACACTCTTCGTCAAAGAGCTTGGAGTTTATAATCCTGAAAGTGTTCTGTCAATAAGAAAACAAGTGTAAAGAATTTGAATTTTATATACCTATAAATTAAAAATATTTAAATCAATTATTGTTTTTTCACTGTTTGTCCTAAAAAAAAAGTTGTTATGAAAAATATTTTATTTAATAATATTAAAATGAAATTCCTATTAACTAAGAATTCTCCCCAGAAGAATACTTAACTTAGCATGAATGGTTATAAGGATTATTATGGCAAAATTATTTAATGAAACTAATTGGTGGCAAATGTCTTCTAGATATTTTGATCAATAATTTATAATCTATATTTAAATAAGGAAGCCGAACAAATGTGCAATTTGTTCAATATTAATGGGTTGGGTTCTCAGAAATATTCCAAGAATATTCATGAATAGCCCAATTCATGAAGGCATTAGAGGTAACCATTAGAAGTCTGAAAAAACAAGCTAATCTTGTTAATTATAATTTTAACTCTTTTAATGAGTAATAGAATTTAATAACTTTTTACTTAAGTAATAGAAATAGCCATAAAATTGACATAGAAATTTCTTTATATTCTTTCTCATTCTAACATGTATTATGATAGAATAAAGCCATCCATGAGGTTGTAATTATGCTGTGTTGATAATCCTTCCTCTTAATGCTTAAAGCACCAGTCCATTTAAACATATGCAATATTTTTTTTTATTTCTGATTTATCTGTCTAGAATGAATCTCCCATTTTTTCCCCCAGATATTTGCAGTGAGTATTGGCTCTCAGAAGACTTCTGTAGGCGACATTACCTGGCTGGACTGCTGCTGACTGAGACACGGGCCACTCTCTCATCTGAGCCAGGGGCTCGGAAGCTAGCACTCACCACTCTTCGTGACCTCATGGCTAAGCATGAACTTGATGATCGCTACCAGGCAAAGGTTACAAAATAAATCTTGATGAAAAAAATTAATAGGATAGTAAATTAGTATAAATGTTTCCTTTTAAGCTTAAATAGATAGGGGCCAGATAGTTTTTACTTTTATTTTTTTATTTGTTATATTTATTCATATAACATTTTTACAAGCTCCTCAAGAGTTTTCCTCACTTTTAATAATTATATTCAACAAACGATAAACATTAATTTTTTCAGAACAACAATGAGTATTTGTTGTGTTTAAAAATGTTTTCATTAACAAATTAGTTTTGTTTATTAAAATACCAAGACCGAATCCCGAATCAATTCTTCTTTACTTATTATTTATAAATCCTTAAGCTTTGTTAAACACTTCATAAACCTTTTTGGATTGGTTCTCCTGTTTAAAGTCTTAAAGAAAATATTCTTCATTCTATCTGTTAAAGTTATCTATGAAAGTGATTAAATACCAAGAACTATCCAAAGATTGCTCAGACATTAGATCAAAAATATAACTATGAATTATTTCAGGGGTTCAAGTTTTCTTTAAAATGTTTTTGGGAGGTAACTTGGATAACTTTTTCCTCAGAGAGTTTATTGTTAGTAAATTTATAATATTTTATTAATTTGAATCCTCCTGCTTTGTGCCAGGCAGGATGAGGCCCACCATTGTGTTTACAGTTCACAGTGACTGTTACAGTTAACTTCTTAATAATTAACCACATTTCCGCATACTTTTACACTATTCTTACAATTTGAGATACCGTGACAAAAAATAGCATTTTAGAAAAAGTTATATATATATATATATATATATATATGGTTTGACTTTGATACTGAGAAAATGTAAAGTGATACTTTCTGGCAACTCAGAACATTAAAAAGTTAAAAATAATTGGAATTATTTTTCACAAACTTATGTATTCTTTTTGCTTTAATTACATTATATTTTTGAAGCTCTTCTACTAA
>KZ807246.1:488856-503224 GCA_000696205.2 Oncopeltus fasciatus
TCGAGCCAAGTGAGGCCACTCCTAAATTTATAATATATATATATATATATATATATATATATATATAAATATAAATATAAATACAAATAAATTACAAATAAATCAAACTATTCCTCCATGTATCAATGAAAAGTTATTTTTGATTTGTGCTATGTCTGTCCTACCTGTACAGAGGGAAGGTGAAACTGTCGAGGAGCTTATAGCGGATTTTAACACCCTAAGCCAAAATTGTGGATTGAGAGTTTATTTGAGACTAGCTCATGGTAGGAATTCGGAACAAATGGCTAAATGAACCATTAACTCCAGAAAGAGCTTTAGGACTTGTAAGCAAACTGAATCCTTAAAGAAACATATGTGCTAGACTAAAACAACATTGACATTGAAAAGGTTACTAAATCTAATCAAAACAAAATTTCTAATTAGGTCCTAATTTAAACAATCTTATTACATTCTGCTCAGATTAAGGATTCTGGCTGTCCAGAATTAAATGCAATTAAATTCTGGACAGCCAGAATCCTTCGCCTAAATTAAATGCAAGACACATAGAAAGCATTCTTCCTCAGCATACACAGCAACTTGCTTAAAGTGTAGTAAACGCAGGCATTTTGTAAGTGCCTTTATATCTAAATATCCACAAATGTGCCTAGTCTATAAATCGAGTTGTAGCTAGTCATCTACCATGATGATGTCAAACTTATCATGATTATTCATGGAAAAAATAATAGTACTTTGTCAGGTAAGTTAGTCAGAGGTAAAAGAACTCATTCTTTCAAGTTGGGTTCTGGATTTTATAAGACATGTATTCTATCCAGTTGTGTCCAAAAAGATAAGCCACGACTAAAACGGGAAAGTCTTTGTTTGATTGGGCAGTTCAACATCAATTGGTAATTTGCAGTAAACTAATTTTGAAATGACTGTGCAAGAATAGTCTACTAAATAGTCTAATAATTCGCACAAACCTCTGATAGTCGAAGACTAATTCTGGAAAGGCCCTGGTAGCATACGGTGCTGTTAGAAGGGAAATGGTACCTTGTGATCCCAGAAAGATATTTATAAAATCATAAAAATGAAGAATCTGACTACTGGGGAAATGATTCATGGCTGCAAGACAGCATTTGCTGGCATGGCATCCCAGAGACACTCCAAACTGACTGTGGTACGCAATTTTAAGTCATACAGTCATCTGACTTTCATGAATTTACCAAAGAATATTTAAGCTCATCACAGAAATTCAATCTGTCTTTACAGAGTTGCGGTTAAGGTGGTTAAGGTGGCAAGAATGTTACCAAAAACAGTGACCCCCTTTCAGACTTTACTCGTATGCTGGAACACCCCTATATACATTGTGAAAAATCTAGCAGAAATTGTATAGACAGAAAGCTGAAGCTACCTCTCAAAGACTGGGAGGGTCTTGGGGAGAAACCATTTCCATCTAATTCCAGCAGTATTCAAGAAGGTACCAGCTTAAAAAGGGAAATACATCGATATTGACCCATTACTACTTGTAACCATGAGAGCTTACAAGACTGAAACCCCCCAATCACGTGTGAATGTTAAATGTTATAATGTAAATGAAATCATATATATATATATATATATATATATATATGGTTTGACATATATAGCAACGGAGAAACGACGTTGGAAAGGAAGAAGGGCTTCTGGCGACCAGGAACGGATACTGATGAGGTTCTGCAGAAAGCTGTTGAGTCAAATCCATCAAGTACTCGTGAACTTGCTAGGGAGATTAGAACGAAAGATACTGTTAATCACCATCTACTTTCTACGAAGAAAGTGAAAAAGAACAGTAGACTAGGTCTCTCACGAACTAAATCCTTAGAAATCAGCTTAGATGTTAGAAAATTTTTAAAAATTTATTTAAAAAATCCTTCTTATATGTGTTTTTACCGGAAGATTGTCATCAGGTTCTATCTTGACCGAACCCCAACAAAAAAATAATGNAATGTTGAGAGACTGACTGATCGACAGTCTTCATCCCCATCTCCAAGCTCTCTCATCTCCAGCCCAGGGAAGAACAGATCTCACCACAGGTATCTTAGTGGATTTTTCTTAATGCGACTATCAATTATATGGGACGAGAAAGAAGCCACTAATGCACATGGATTAATTAGATTCAAAATTATGTGTCTCAAAGTTCTACATGCCTTAGTTATTAGTGCAAAATTTATTCTGTAATTTAGATTCTAAAATTGAATGAAAGCTCACATATTATAAAAAATATATAGGTTGAGAGTTGTATGGGTTTCTCTCTTTTAAAATATATTAACTAAATTAGATTTATATATTTTTTTAGCATAATGTATGACTGATTTGATTTTTTTTTAATTTTGTGTGAGAGGGGTGTTTCACTAAGAGATTTAATTGAATAATTGTCAATAAATTCATTATTATTACTGTTATGAAAATAATTACAGAATAGATCTAAAATTTTATTTTCTATAATTTATGTTCAGCATAGATTATACAAAGAAGCACCTGATTGGCCTAATGCTATCCTCAGTGAGATTAGCTTATATCTTCATCTATTTTTTTAGATTTTTAATAAGGCAATTTTATTAGAAACTTTGCATTTATATCATCCTTAGTAAAAGAAGGGAAATTCACTTTTATGTGCCTGACTTTCTTTTCTTTTTTTTCTTTGTGTTCTTGGGAAACTGAAACATAGAAGTGGGGTTTTGTGACATGGAAAGTTCATATACAAATAGTCATTAACTATGATGCCGAAGAATTCCCATAGTTTAAGCAGCTCTTGTGCAATGTACTTTTTTATTTTTCAATTAAATCTGAAAATAAATGTTAAATGAACATTTTAAGCCTTAGCTATTAAAATTACGTTAATTTAAAATAATCTATAAAAATTGTGAAAATATCAATCACCTAAAAATTTTTCATTCAAAACATCTAAAATTATTAAAAATTATAAAAATCCTCAGTTATGGTTAAAATAATGATTCGGAATGAAGGTCTTGGAACTGCTAATCTAGCAGGTAATGAGAACTATACCATTACAGATTCCTTTTGCCTGGAAGAGAAAGTGTATGGCAAACCAGCTAGATCCACTTAGTCTTTGGAGTAATTAGACTGCTAAAGGATTGAATGGCGAGAATAATGATGGCGTGCCTATCAAACACATTCTCTTTTGTACTATGAGTCACTAATAAACACAACACATATTTACCCCTTTGTCTCTGTTTTTAAAGAGGAACAATCAAATTTATTTTTCTAGGATGAGGACTTAATTCTAGAGAATGATTATATATATGATAGCTGATAGCTCAATAAAAACTGTATCCTTTCTTTCCTTTCCTGTATCATAGCCATACATCTTTAAACAACACTTAGAACGCATTAATCCCACAAAATCTGTAAAATGACAGACACCTTAAGAAACATGATTTGTTCCTTGTTTTCATTTATACCTCAATTGCTCAATAACTTCTCAAAAATAATTTTCTCAATATATATTATTATATAGATGTTAAATAGCATTTCTACAAAATTGATATACAATTTAAAAACAATTGTATTGTTAAAAATACTTAAAAGATAATTGTATAGTTGTACCTAAGGATTTAATGAAGGATTTTACTTTTATACTTTTTAATGTCTTTAGATTTTAGATTTATCCATATTTTATTTCTATTATTTATTTAATTATTTCAAATATTTCAGAAAAGCTAAATTTATTCATACCAAATTATTTCTATATTAAGCCTAATATAATTAAAGAATGCCTAAATTGTTATTGATTAAGCAAATTTTGCTTGAACTTAATTTTATCTGTTCAAAATGAATCTTAATTGAGTCATGGAAATGTGAACTTGGGGACAGGACGTCCTCTCTCATCTTCATGATAGCCCTGAAGATGGCTTACAATGTAAGCCGAAACGTTGGCAGATAATCCTTCATTAAAAAAATACATTTTTTTATTTGTGTTTTTTGGATCTACCTCGANTTTGGCATAATTATCAGGAATGTAGCAAGCTGAGGTACCATCATTAGTGATATTTAAGGTATCTGAATTATTCATTTTGGACTCTAAGGCTGAAACTTGGTTTTTAGATCTCTTACTAGCTCAGTAAGTAAGATAAATTGTTCCAAAATGGTGTTAGTGGTAGGAAGAGCAGAGGTTGCTTGTGAATAACTAGTGGGGTATTATGGATGATTATAAGTTTGCATGAAGGGAAACAATAATCTTTTCACTTTCTGTATTCCTCTTTTTGTTTCTCTTTCTGAAAAGTAGGACAAAAAGAGTGCCAGGCAGGATGAGGCCCACCATTGTGTTTACAGTTCACAGTGACTGTTACAGTTAACTTCTTAATAATTAACCACATTTCCGCATACTTTTACACTATTCTTACAATTTGAGATACCGTGACAAAAAATAGCATTTTAGAAAAAGTTATATATATATATATATATATATATATGGTTTGACTTTGATACTGAGAAAATGTAAAGTGATACTTTCTGGCAACTCAGAACATTAAAAAGTTAAAAATAATTGGAATTATTTTTCACAAACTTATGTATTCTTTTTGTTTTTACAACATTATATTTTTGAAGCTCTACTAATTCTTCCTCACTACAAAAGGTAAACTCGTCACAGGTTATAAAGCCTCTACAGTAATTAAGGCCTCTATGTAGAGAAAATTTGATGGGAATATTTTCATAACTTGTGATATTTTTGAGGTTATAAAAATATTTTTCTGTTAAGTGATAATTAAGAATGAATTATTATACTTAGTAAAGTAGCCTTTTTATTTAAAAGAGTATGGTTTTTTTAAAAATTATTACAGGATATTTTACTTTATTTGTAATTAGTTCTTTTTTTTTGGTTTTTTTTTTCAGATTTACTTACCATCAGGATAGCTCATCTGGAAGATCCTCACTCAATTTCAGAGACTCCACTTACTTATCTGCGATTGCTGGACAAGGTTACTTGAACTTTAGTTGTTTTTTCTTTATTATGCTTTTCTAAAAAAATATTTCGTGGTTATCACAATCATATTAGTCTGTATAATATACAAGCAAAAAAATTCTAATAGCTATAATTTCCTCCCTCCCTCCCTTATTTAAAAATGTTTATTTTTACAATTAAAGTATGGATCTGGAATATTATGCATTGTGGAACTCCCACATTAGTGTATAAATTTTTTACTTTAAATGCCTTTAATTTAAATAAAATAAAATATGAAAGTAAATTTGTTGACTGTTGAGTTTAACAAAGAGAGGATTGTTCACGTAGGCTTCCACAGTCATCAGTTTCTTCGAATTTGATGTGGTGGCTGGTGTTGGCGAAGTTCTCTACTCAGCCCTGAAGAAGCCATCACATGATGTGCGAAAGCTCAGCAACTATCANAATCTTCAGGGCTGAAAATCATTCTCTTTTCAGCCCTGAAGAAGCCATCACATGATGTGCGAAAGCTCGGCAAAAAAGAACAATTTGACTCGGTCCAACCCGGAAGATGAAATGGTAAATACAGAAGAGAGGATTATCAGGAATTTGGCCTTGGTAGTTGAATTAAAAACTAATTTGTAACCAAAAAAGTTTTTATTTTATCCGTTTCAGCCTGAATTTCAGGCCTTCATTAGGGCTGAATATGAAAAAGAAACATACAAAAATAATATAGAAACATATCTATATGTCATAATCTAATAAAGAATAAATAAATGAAAAAAAAATGTGTGTGTAATATAAAATGGATACTGAACATATTGGAAAGAAAAAAAATTATTTAAAGTGTAACATACCAAATAGTATGATGGGGAGAGACTTGTTCTCAACAATGTCTATATAATGACTGATCTATTTTTTAAAAATTTTATTTGACCATTATGGAAGGAACTGTAAATGGCTAAGAGAGATTAAGTGCCTTGAAGTTCATGGAAATATCACTGAAGGGAAGTAGGGAGGGGGGATGCTATGAGGTGGTTTTATAGGGATTTTTGTTTTAAGATGTGAAAAATATTACTGTATGTGGAAGAAATATAGTCTTTGTTTTGTCATTGTTGGGGTTTCGTTCTAAATGTATGTAAATAGACTCAGCTAAAAGTTGTTTCTCAGTTGGGTTCAGTCGCAAGAAGTGTGAATTTGATAAAGTTGAGTCTGTTTTTCAGTAGTAGAGTGTTTTGAAAGAGCTGTAGTGGTTTTTTAATTTTTAATGTCATGTTGATAGTTGCTGATCTTCTTTTTATGGAGTTCTTTGTTTGTCCTATATATGCTGGAGTGCAGTTTTGAGCATTGCTGGGGATTTTGTAAATGACGATAAATCAGTCAGTATGGGGATGGGGTCTTTTAGTTTAGTGTATAAATTTTGTAGTTTATTGCTGTTGGAGATGCCTATGCATAGTTTGGGGAAGGCATTAATTAGAGATTTATGGATTTTTTCTGATAGAGTGGGAATATAGGGTAGGGAACGGAACATCGGGTGTCATTAGGTGGAATTGAAGTGAAGGGGGGAGTGAAAGGAGAATTATAAAATTTATTTATGAGTCTGTTTATTATGTGGAAAGCCATTATTGTTAAGAATGTCTATTATGCATTTAATATTTTTGTTGTGGAATATATTGTTAGAGAGGTTAAGGGTTCTGTAAATTATGTTTTTTGCAACATTCATTTTAGGATGATAAGGTTGTGAGGAGTAATAGACATGTTTCTATATTATTTTTATATGTTACTTTTTCATATTCAGCCCTGAAGAAGCCTGAAATTCAGGCTGAAATGTTGGCCTAAGTGATATAAGGCCATTATTCTGTCTAAATAATATTCTTATGGTATTATTCATCTCTAATTGATTTTTTATTTACCTTAGTCAGTAATTTATATTCTCATTTTAATTAATTAATTTTTTTTTCAAACAAAATGAACATTAAAAAATTAATATAGTTAACTAGTTGTTAAATGAAAAAGAAGAAGTTGTACAAGAACTAACCAGAGCTTGATTTGAAGATCAATGAGACTATTTATTGTTTTATAAGATAACATAGATAAAATGAAGTATATGATTGTAATATATGAAATTACATAAGGGAGACGACATAAATGTGTGAAAAGTAATTCCTTCCCAAATGTATTTGATCCAATATACAGATGAAATACAACCATTTGGCAAAATTTAGATGTTTCCTATAACCTTTCCCAATTATAACATACTAGGAAGAGGTTATACCTCTAAGAGGGATTATCTAACATACATAAATTTGGAAGATATATTTTTCCAGTAAGTCATTTTTACTGAAGCTTTAACAGAACAGTTTCATTCATTAACTTAAATGGGTTTTATCATACCTTTAAGTTTTGAGTCTTGTGGACTTAGTTATATTGGGGGTAATCTGAATATTTTGTGTAGTTTTTGTCATAAAATCTGTCAATCTATCAATAAATTAGTCACATTCTTAGAGGGATCATAATAAAATTTAAAATATTAACAACTTATTAGTAGAGAATTTTTGGGGTTCAGTCAAGGTTTATCAAAAAGGGGTTTCTGAAACGAGGCTGAGTTGTTTAAGGTATGACGGTTCAACCAGTGATATTGATAATTCAAATAGCTTTATCCAGTTTCATGATAACTTTCAGTGACTTTATTTACATAAATGATAAGTGATCTTCCATAATTTGACAATTTTTATATTTTTTAGTGACAAATAGTTTTTTAATTATCTTTCATTTATTGTCATTTTTTAAGTTGTTAAAAAATGATATCTCTTAAATCTCTGTATTTCTACAGCCCTGAAGATGGCTTACAATGTAAGTCATAACATTGGCAGATAATCTTTTAAAAAAATACACTTTTTTTAAATTTATATTTTTTTTGGATCTACCTTGACCCGAACCCTAACTAAAATCATCTAATAATGATATCTCTTATTTTATATAAGAATTTTTATAAGAAAATTCTACTTCCTTAGAAAATAAGTTATTCTCTTTTAAACAGATACTCAGTTACCATGTCATATGATACAGTACAAGTTCGTCCCGGCAGAAGCTTGGTGTGCTGCATCCTTTTACATTCTTAGTGCTGTTAGCAAAGTTGTATAACTAATAGAGCCATTAAAATACAGTAAATAACTTTTTTTTTCTTCTCTGCTGTAAATAAATTTTTATTTTTATTTCATGTTTGAATTTATTGATCATATTAAAAGTAAACTTCTGCTCAGTCTAAACTTATGGTGAAGTTGAGTTGGGTGATTCCACATTTTTTTAAAAATTAATTAAGTTACTTTCCTTTTATTAATAGTAAAAGTTTATTTATTTTGAGCACAAACAAATCAATTATTATCTTTATTAATGATATTTATACTCAAAATAAAATTTGTTTTAGCTTTGACAAATGGAGGCTCTTCAATAAGTCTAGACTCAGGCGCTTCTACAGTCTCTGGTGATGGCACAATTATATCCCAAGAGACAGCCATACATCGAGACTCCTCCAGCAGACATGCCAGGTTGGCTATTTTATTAGTGTTATGACTTAATTACAATTAATTTATTTTAATATGTCATTAATTTCAATTTAATTATATATTCTGTTGTTTACTAGGCAATAATTATGTTAAAAAAATTATTTACATTGTATTAATAATAAGAGATATATATTCAAGGCTACTTAAGTTTTGCAACAGCTTTATTTATTTAATTTTCTAAAAGTAATTTCCACCACACTTAATATATCTCTCCATTTGTTTAAATTAGTCCTAAATAATTTTTCACATTTCATCTGGGAAAGGGGCACATTTTTTTTCCCTAGCCCTAGAAGGTACTTATCACTAGATAATCATTTTCACATATGCGAACAGTGCAAAGTCACAGGGAGCAAAAATTGGACTTTAAAGCAGGTGCCAAGAAGTTTCAGTCCAGTAGTGGCCAAATATTCAGTGCAGAATCTGGCATGATGAGCTGAAGCATTATCATGGTGGAGGTACCAGGGGTCCATTCTTGACTTAGGTCACAGGTTTTTCATGGACTCTGATTTTAGACAGGTTCTGCTCAGTGTACCACTGACTT
Organism: Oncopeltus fasciatus; assembly: GCA_000696205.2. Taxonomy (NCBI): domain Eukaryota; kingdom Metazoa; phylum Arthropoda; class Insecta; order Hemiptera; family Lygaeidae; genus Oncopeltus; species Oncopeltus fasciatus. The sequence continues at coordinate 497,882 of KZ807246.1, forward strand.
CTGTCTGTCCAAAATGACACACTGTACAATTCAGCTCAATCTGACATATACAGCGATCATTTTTATTTTTTAAATCAGACTTTATGAAGTGATCAAAAGGTTCAAAAGTTACAGAGCCATGTCTGGTATAAAAGATAAACCTGAAGAAGACCAGGTAAACACTAATATATATATATATGAAGGGTCCAGCTGTTGTAGAAATATTTGATTCTTTTGGGTTAGATTTCATAGAGCAAAACAATTATTTGTCAATCACTGAGAAATTCAAGATTTGTTCACTTTCACTTTGTTCCACAAATTAACATCATATATGAGGGGGCAAAATTTAACAGGCACACTCGTGGGTCTTCAAGACTTAAAATTTAGACACATCACTTTAGAAAAATCAGTAGTTTTATCCCATCAAGGAGTAAATTTGAAGAACAATATGGCATCTTTAAACAACTCAAGACTATAAAATATTGAAAAAATCAGCAGAGAATCCACAAATTCAATATTAGCAAATGGTAAATTCAACTCTAAGAAGGGGTGCTCACGTTGTGGTACACTAGAAGCCTGTAATAAGCATACCTGACTAGCCCGTGAAGCCAAATGTCACAAGGCAGACAACTTGATAACTTTACTGACGCATGTGGTACAAAAACTAAGTCACTTCGTGATGTCGACAGCACTGACACAGGCTATGAAGATGTGAATGATATACACAGTATATATGGCAAGATCAGTGACATGTTGTCAGCTGATATTGTAGTCAGCCGGTCATACAAAATAGATTCAAACTTGATTCCGGAACCGATGAAACCTATATGTCCACAAAATGTGTTCATTGTGACATGCCATTATTAAAAACAAAGAAAAAGTTACTAGGAGCAGGACAACAGCCTTTAAATTAATTAGGGAGGCAAAAAATTCAGTTCACTAACAATGAAAAAAATACAATTACTGAAAAAGTATACTTTATTGAGAATTGAAAGACACTTCTTTTAGGCAGGCCTGCAATTGAAAAGCATAACTTTTGAAAAGAATAAATAAAATTTCTTTAGATATAAATTGGAATTGGATGTTCCCTAAATTATTTAAAGGTATAAATGCTATCTCTACAGCTCAGTTTATTTCAATCCCTGACCTAAAAGAGATTGAGGTCAAGCTGAATCATCTTGTAAAAAGAAAGGGGATTGAGCCGGTCCATCATGTAACAGACTGGGTTTCTTCAGTGGTTATAGTTCCCTAGCCCAATGGGAAGTGGTGAATATGTGTCGACTATGCAAAATTGATCAAGGAGTCAGACACCAATATTACCAATTACCAAAAATTAAATATGAATTAGGTCTGATAAGGATCTGCTTTTGGCAGTCAAAGTTGGTTGCCAAAGCTGAAACTAGAATATCCTGTGATGCATCAACCGAGGTAATAGAAGCTGTGTTACTTCAAAAGGAAGGTTGTGAAACAGATTTTTCATCCAGTTTACTTTTGTTCCAGATCATCATCAGAAAGCAATTACGCTAATATTGAGCGGGAAGATTTGGCTGCTACTTGGGCTTGCACTAGACTCGAGTATTTCATCCTAGTTAAACATCACAATCGAGACTGATCAGAAACCTGTTTCTAAAAGTGACACCCTTAGCAGACTTATCCCCACGAATCCAGCGTTTTAGATTACATCTACTTCATTATGATTATGATATAGTCTATACTCCTGGGAAGTACATGATAGTAGCCGACTGTCTTTCAAGAGACCTATTACATAAATAATGCATTGCATCGGAGAAGTGCTAAGCATTATTCCAATTGCAGATGTAAATGAGTAAAATATTAAAAACTCTCAGTTAAAATATCCTCTATTAAATACTGTGTGGACTTCTGTATGTGAAGGATAGTTAGGGCCCTTTAAGCTACATATTATCATGTTAGAAATTAATTATCCCTTAGGGACTACATGGGCTTCTCCATGGCCAATGATTAGTTGTTCCAGAAAGCTTACATTGAGAAATGTAAAATAAAATTCATCAAGGTCATTGAGGAGTCACTCTGGAATAGCCATAAATGTCAAGAGACATAGAGATGTGAAAAGTTGCACTGCCTTAAATCCTCAGAAACCGTTAAAACTTCCTGAACAACTTTGGCAACACCTAGCAGCTGACCTTTTCAAAGTAGCTAGAAAATGGTATATAACCCTTACAGATAAATACTCTTGGTATCTTGAAGTAATGTGGGTTAAATCTCTACCTTCAATTGAGGTTATAAGTAAATTTAAATCAATATTCAGTCACCATGGAATACCTGAAACATTATGTACAGATTCAGGGTCGCAATTTCAGGCGATTGAAACTTCGGAGTTTAAGAAATTTGGAAACCAATACCTATTTAAGCTGATAAGAAGCAGTCCCCTACTCTGCCAATAAAATGGTGCCGCAGATGCTGGAGTGAAGATTGCTAAATCTATTCTTCTGAAAACTGATGATCCTTATTTGGGACTGTTAGTATACAGGAATACCCTTATTCCTGACATAGGAAAAAGCCCAGCTAATATATAGAAAATTGAGGGATATCTTGCCGACCCCTATAAAGAAACTTTCTGCCTGACAAGATCGACAATTTCACCTGAAGGACAAATTGAGGAAAAGTAATTATTAGAATAATTATGATAAGCGGCACAGAGTTTGGGAACTAAAGAAATTTAAATAGGAGAATCCGTTTGGGTTATAGATTTACTTTAAAAAGAGTGCCATAGTCTTGAAAGAAGCTGAGCAGCCAAGGAGCTATTTGGGGAAGACAAAAAAAGGTCAGGTTCTCAGAAGGAATCTACATCACTCCGGACCCTAAACCTTTTTGGGAAAAGAGAAATTCTCAATCAGATACATGTGATTGGTCTTATGATTTACCAGTTGCAATGTTAGAGCCTCGACAAGTAGTACCTCAAATTTCTATGGGGGAGAAAATGCAGAGTACAATCGCCGTATCTGAATCATTCAGAAAGAATTGTGAATAAACCCAACGGCTGTCATTTTGAAGTGTAGCTTCGTAGAGGAGATGTTGGATAAATATTGAATATTTTTTATTTCTAAATATTTTTCATTTGAATGTTTAAATTAATAAAACATTATTAACAATTAGAACAAGAACTTAATAATGATTTATTAATTTAAAGTACTCATACTTTGTTTTGAGCCTTGGTTGACTCAATCACAATAGAACATTCAAGTTTCATTTGTTTTAATGCTGTTCACATATTATTATCTTATCAAATAGTTTTAGTATCTTTGTCTCTCGTAATCAAATGAATTGTTAGTGCATGGAGCTGTAAAATCTCTTCTCTCTGTTAACATGTCCCTTGCCTGTGTCCATCAGGCTTTTTCCTTGCAATAGAAATGTTTTCCTCTGATAGCCTCATTTGTGGCCTTCCTTCTTGTTCTGTCCCACAGAGTGAAATTTCTCCTTTTGACATTCTCTATACTATCTGAATAGTCATACAACGCTGACAGTAACTGTTCAACATAAGTTTAATTCCTTCAAAGCATTGCCCTGTGCTTAAACCAGGTGCAAAATTATATCTCTAAAACTGCCCTTACTTCATGTTGTGACCATGAGATGCCATAGGATGTTCTTTAAAATTTAAAATATGTTTTATATTTATATTTAGTTAGTTTTATCATACCTTCCACTAAGGGTTACATTGTCTGGTCAGAACAGAGCTTTAGGCGTCTCTGTCAACCTAGTCTCCCTCCTGGGGAGCTCTTTCTACCATCTCCTCCCAGACGCTGTCCATCCAGATGATCTCAGTTGTCCTCTTCCTTGAACTCTTTGTGACCTCTTAACCATTGAAATATATCTGCATTGGCCATACCACCTCAGATGTCTCTGAAATATTCTCTTAAGGACTGATTACTTGATTCCCTTTCTCTCCCAAATCATATAATTTGGGAGCAGGTCCAGCCTAATGCATCAGCACCACCTCCAGTAGTCCATCTACAACCTAGAGTACAGCTAGAGATCTATGGTTCACGTTTCAGATGCTTAAGTGAGAATGGCTTTAACAATTACAGTGAATATTCACCTCTTATTGATGTCTGAGATGGTATTGTTCTATCATGGAGCATCCTTAGAACCTGCCTAGTGAGCTCAGCCTTCCTCTTCACATCCTCTGTCTATGCACTCGATCTGTCCAAGTAGAAGCTCAAATATTTAAAAAACCTCAGCATGAACACCATCAAACCTGTTATTACTGCTTTTCTCCTATATACATGGTCTTGTTGTAGTTAATTTTTAATTCACAGTCACCAAACGTTTTCTGCAAGAGATTCATCAGCTCCACAAGCTGAACCTTATTCTGTTCAAAGATGACTTGATTGTTGGCAAAGAATAATGATAGAAGATGATAGTCTTCAATAAAGATCCCCCTTTCCAGTTCTTCACCGCCTCAAGTAGAAAAATCTTAAACTGAGCGGACGACATTAGTCACCTCTGTTTAAGACTTTTGAACAATCTCTTCCCATTTATTATTCTGTAATTGTGACTGTGATACTGGTGGTGAACAGCTTACCTCAGTGACTCACTTAATCCAGCCTTCCGAAGAGTGGTCCAAAGTTTCTTCTTAGGGACACTATCATAGGCCTCAATCAATAAGCAGGCCTCTTGGCGCAACATTTTTCAATGAGCTGGCGAAGCACGAAAATGTTGACTTTCCTCAGAAATGTTCTTCCAACTTTACCCTATCCTGGTTAGACTGCCAACAATGTGACCCTTAATGACTAAACACTTCACACACAAACTTCTCTGTAGTTTTATTTTTATATAAGATATACTATTTTTTTAATTATTGCATTATTTCCATATTTTTGCTTAATTTAAAATTCCCTTCTTGTAGCAGTGAACACATTGAAATTTTCCCAATTTTAAGTGCAAGGGAACAGAATAAATCTAACTGTCCCAGCCAGGACCCGAACCTGGATCTCCTGCTATCCGGGCTGGTGCATTTTCCATTTATGCTACCGAGACAATTCTGATAAGTTATTAAATTCCCTGCACTAGTGTCGATAGTCTAACCTCCGAGGCAGATGAATATATCATCTTATGCTCGGAGGAGCTGACATTGTGAAGCTGTTTAAATGACTCTCGTTATTTACTTTTAAATTTTAATTTTATAAATATTTTTTTTGTGGTATTTAATCCCACGTAAATTTTACTAATTTTTAGTAAAAGGGAACAGAATAAAAAGTCTAACTGTCCCAGCCAGGACTCGAACCTGAATCTCCTGTTATCTGGGCCGGTGCATTTTCCACTTATGCTACCGGGACAAGTCTGGTAAGTTATTAAATTCCCCGCACTAGTGTCGAGAGTCTAACC
>KZ807246.1:516925-528190 GCA_000696205.2 Oncopeltus fasciatus
AATTGCCCCTCTCTCAAATAATGTGCACCAAGGGTACTTATCGGTCTGAAGAGAGCGGCTACGAGTCCCAAAATGAAGATGGGTGCTGGGAGATCCTCCTCACACTGCGGCAGTCCTATGAAATCTGTGGGCATCTCAGGCTTTCCTGGAAGCTAGTTGGAGTGTCCCATAAAGTGAAGGCTGCCAGCGTAATGCAGTGGGCTAGGTGGTCTAGCGAGGACTGACTGGTGTCCGGCAGGCAGAGGCCCAGGGGGGCAAGAGTCCAGTAGCGGGATTAACAGGGGACTAAGCAGCCACTCCTCAGCCAGCGACGAGTACGCACACGAGGAGAGAGAGAGACAGGTGTGTGAGAGAGGGGTGAGATGGGGCAACACAACTTACACAATTCAATTATAAATATACTTAAAATTTATTTTAATTTAATTCAAACTAAATTGTGGCAGATGTGAAAGTTGCCAACAATGACATAAGACACTTTACAGGCAGTCATACATAAATTTTCAATAAATAGCAATAACTACATTCATACAGTTTTCACAATACACTTAATATTATACAGATGATTAAATCTATTTAAAAACTAGCATATTTATGAAAACTTTATTTCATATAAATTGAATAAACAATGTTTATTTTTTATTTATTTTATATAAAAGAGAAATTTAGGTCTGTGTTTTCTGCTTTATTTTATAATTATTTTCACATTTGGGGGAAGCACACCCGTATAGATACTTTTGTTATCAATGAAGAGATGAGTGAGTGACACAGTGATCCAGTAGTTAGGGCACTGGTCTCGTGAGCTAAGGCTCAAGGGCACTGGATACCTTGACTCAGGAATGAGTTGTGCCGCTGAATTGAATTGAATATTTGTGTCATATCATTTCTTCCTAATATCAGGCATTCAATATCACAAATTGACAGCACATCCACTAGTTTCAATGACTATGTAATTTTAAAGTTGTTCTTAAAATTCCAGAAATATAGTTACTGGTTGTATTTATTCATGAAATAAGTATTTAAAAAAAATAAATGTATGAATTTTATGTATGAAATTAACTCATCATATTAATAAATCATCATATTCCCATGTCTTCTTATTTTGTGTGATTCATTGCTTTCTTAAAATGAAATGATTCCCATTTTCTGCCTTCATTATTGTTTGGGTATTCTTGTCATGTAGGTCACTTCCTTTCCTTAAGATCCATATTGTTGTCATTCTCTAGAAACAAAAAAACTATTATTTGAAGAAACAAAAATCTTAAGTTATAATAGCTAAAATGAGAGTTCATTGGTTGCTTATCATACTATAAGCAAGTTTATAAAAACTTTCTTATTTTTAAAAAATGAGTAAAACATGAATACATAATCATCTCAGAAATAACTTTTACCCTATAACTTATTTAGTGACACCATGTTCCAAGTCTCCTTTTGTATCAATGCTGAAGTTAGAAGTAGTGATTGTGTCTGTATTTATTTTATTTAAAATTGTGATATGCTCCATATCAATTAATTTGAATTTTTATTAAAATCAGCACTAGTACTGGGTTATATACTAGTAACTAGTACCAGTTGAACATATATTTGTTGTTGTTTTCTGGACTGTATTTAATATTTCTTTATTTACAGGCTGCTTGCTGTCAACTGCACATAGCTGCACTTATGGCTCAATACCTTAAGCTGAAAGGGGAACAGTCCTGGGGGGCTGAAGCATTTGAGCCTATCTCTGTAAATATACCAAAGGATGAAATATCTCTAAAATTAGATTCTGGTAATTTTATAACTTGTTAATTTTGTATATTATATTAAATTTTAAATAGTTATTTATTGTTTTAATAAAAAAGTGAAAAAAATAGAATTTATGGGAATTTCAAATGTTTTAAGATTTAAATAAGAAAGAAGACCTTGAATGTTATATAAAGAAAGATATAAATATTTTCCTTAGAAACTTATTAAAGAGGCATTTTAAGAGGTAATTGGGGTTCTGTCAATATGGAAAAATGAGGTAAAATACAGATATAACATTGAAGAGTGGGTGAGTGGTATAGCAGCGATTCAAAGGACCTTTAATGGGAAATGAAGGTAAAATGAATAAGGATAAAAAACATAAGGATGCTGGGACAGATTAAGGTATTATCTATACTTTCAAGTCATTTATAGGTATAAATCCCAAATAAGTATAATAAATAGGTCTATCATACCTTCTATTATCCGTCTTCATTGGTTACTGCAAACCATCTTCTGTTGGCGAGCGCTTTCGGACATTATCCATCCTCCTGGCGGAATACATGTGTTCACTGTCACTGTCTGTATTCAACTCAAGTTGAGGATGGATAATGTCCGAAAGCGCTCTTATTTAACTATTTAAGAATTACAATGTATTATTAGTGTGAGGATTTTTAATTTAAAATCCTAAATTATACAGGTTCAAAATCCTTCCAAGTGAGATTTTCTTCAAGAAAGGTTTTCTTTAATTAAATGATAAAAATCATTTTTGGGGTGTAACTCATACTTTTCCTTGTCTTAAATCATTGAACTGCATGGATTACAAGTAATTATTTTCAATATTAAATGTAAAATATTAAAAGATGGCTATCTATCAAGCGCTCACTTGGGATATTTATTGCTGGACTGATGTGTTGTGTAAGGGTGTGAGTTCTTGATCTTAACTGACCACTAATTCCAAAAGTCTATTTGTGTTGTTTAAAACTAATATTTTGCCCTCATTAGACTTATTAAAACCAAACTTTTCCTGTTAAGACTGCCACCATCATGAATTACCTGAAATTTTCAATCACTTTTATTAAATATCTGTTTATTGAAATTGAGATTTGTCCTTTCTCTATGAAATTTTCTTTCATTTGTGTCCTTTTCTTAAATGCATTGCCCTTGAGTGCTAGAAATGGGAACTGTACTACTTGAAGACAGGAAGCAGAAAATTACTATGTGGAGAAAATGTTAGTGTATCTGGCATTTTTTACCTTTTTGATACGTCACTATGACATAGTTAAATCACACATTTATTATAGTACATAGATTTTTGCTTTGCTATGTAAGTCCAAAACCATAAGAGCAGGTAGAGGAGATAAAGGCAGCTTAGATCTAAGGAATATATATATATANGAAGAAGCCATCACATGATGTGCGAAAGCTCGGCAAATAACACCAATTTGACACGGTCCAACCCGGAAGAAGAAACGGTAAATACTTCTGATGACCGTCGAAGCCTACGTGAACATACATTAATAGTGTTAAAAATTCATTTAATTATGTTTGAAATTGTTTTAAATAATAGAAGATGTTTGCCTAGGAGGAGTTTGTCTGGCTTTATTTTATTTTTTCCCATTGAAATTTTTTTTTTCAGGTTTGAAAATGGCTTACATTGCAAGCCAAAATGTTGATTTAAAGAATAAATTCTTGTGAATTTTTTCATACAAGGCATTTTTTCTTAACTCCTTTTTTACTGAATCTTAATTATTTGTGTACTCAAACTATATTACTGAATTAATTAAATAGCGAAGATTTAGTTTGGTTTAAAAAATAATTTTTTGTTAAATTTTAGTTTTTTCCCTAATTTTTTTTTTTTTTTTTTACTCTTATCTTACGTAAATATTTAATAGTATATGATTCTTTAAATATGGAAACTTTTTAGTGTGTCCTTTTAGATTAATAAAGAGTTTAATTGCAGGTGTAACAGATGTTCAATACACAGAGCAGAATCTTGTGGATCAATTAGAGGCATGTGCTGAGCATATAGAAAGATCTGAGAGATTTGAAGCACTTTATCATCTATACAATCTTGTTCTCCCTGTCTATGAAAAAAGAAAGGACTACCAGTCATTGTCTCGAGCATATTCCACCTTAGCCCAAGCCATGGGGAAGGTCACATCCTCTCTGGGGAAGCGGTTGTTTGGACGCTTCTACAGGGTAGCCTTTTACGGGGAGGTAGATATATACTTTTGTACATTTATATTTACTCCCCTTTCTTTTCTTTAGTTTTCTGGTCTTTATATTTGATTGTTTGTATAACAAAAACATAGTATGGTGATTTGAATATGCTGCTCTAATACATGTATATTTTTTATATTTTATCACACCAGTGAAAATATGTACTTTATTTTGGTATGAGAGAGGGAGAGGGAGGGAGGGGGAGGGAGATTAGATTAGTTCTTTATTGTCATAGGATGTACATCCTTTCTTCCTGACAATTTCAGGCTACTTATAATTTACACTTTTTAATCCTAATCCATTTCCAAACAAAACAAAAAAAAACCAACAAAAAAACAAAAAACAAACAAAAATTTCAAAGTAATAAAATTAAATACAGAATATATATAAAAATATAAATAAATGAACAATAAATGAATACTTTATAGGTATATCATTATATGACTACAGACTTATATTTTAAATGATTATAAAAATTATATNTTATAGGTATATCATTATATGACAGCATACTTATATTTGAAATAATTATAAAAATTATAAATAACGCTATTATGTGCTTGCCTAGTTGGTTGCCAGAAAATGTTTCAAGCAGGCCTTTCAGAAGAATGACGACCCTTTCACCTCATGTGGCAATGCATTCAGCTCCCTTGTTGCTTCAAAGTGGAATGCAATCCTGAATATGAGAGAGGGAGGGAGGGAGAAAGAGAGAGGGGGAGGGAGAGGTATGGAGGGGAGGGGGGGTGGAGAGAGAAATTCGAAATAATAATAAAAATACTTAAAATTGAAATTTGAGATATATTAAATTTTTTTATCTAATCCCCCCCCCCCCCCAAAGCATTGTCTAAAAACTAAAGATGAACCATTTTATTGATGTTCTATGGAGTCAGCGAATGCATTGGATAAATTATTTTTTTCACTCTTTCTTTGTTGTTTTATGACTTATAAAAATAATAATGGTGTGTTTAAATTGCTTTTAAACTTAATTGAACATTTTGTTACATTTACATTAAATTTTAAGTAAATTCCTTACTTGTTTATTTTTAATAATTGTTCCCCTTTAAAATTGTGTAATTTTAGCGCTAATTATTAAATCTTGAATAATTTTTAGTGTTTTGATTAATGTATTGTTTAGTTTGATTAGAAGTTAAGTAAATAAGCCAACTTGAAAATTAGGTATCCATTAAGCCAACTTGTTAGCTCATTATTAGCTATCCTGGGCTTAAAGTTTAGCTAATTGGTTTTGGTGAGTCTACTTAATTATCACTGTTAATATTATATAGCATTTTGTATGTAAGGAAGTCTGTGGGTATCATGATTACGTCAACCAATGTGGTACTTGTTCATCACAACTTACTCAATTTTTTTTTCAGTTATATTTTGATAAGGAAAGTGGTTTAGAGTACATTTACAAGGAACCAAAAGTTACCTCACTCTCAGAAATATCTGACAGACTCCTTCAGCAGTACTCTCAGAAATTTGGTCAAGGAAATGTTCGAATCATCATGGACTCAGCTCCAGTAAGTATTTAATTTTTTCACCATATCCATTTATACTTTTAGTACTTCATAAGCAAACTTGATTAGTGAATCTTTTACATTTTGAAATTGTATTTGCTCTGAACTAATACGTTTCCCACAATTTCAGATCAGAATTTATCAACTTTAGGTACTTGAGTATTAGTTGAAGTTGTTTTAAATACCATTGCTAGTTATTTGACATAATTAAAAGTAATGTTAATTATTGGTTTACATTTCAAAAAATACATTAATAGTATTTACCGTTTCTTCTTCCGGGTTGGACCCTGTCAAATTGGTGTTATTTGCCGAGCTTTCACACATCATGTGATGGCTTCTTCAACTCTCATTCTCTTTTCAGCCCTGAAGAAGCCATCACATGATGTTCGAAAGCTCGGCAAATAACACCAATTTGACACGGTCCAACCTGGAAGAAGAAACGGTAAATACATCTGACGACCNCCATCATCATATTTATACTCAATTAAAGTTAGTGTGAACCAAAATTAATTATACTCCAAAAGTAACTCTGTACTTACGTACTTTTTAAAAGCTGTCTATGTACCAATTTAAATGGTAGAAAATGGTATATTAGGAGGGGATGGGTTATAAGGAGAATATATTAATTTATTTGAGTATAAAAAACAATCTCATAAAATGTGAGAACTTTAAAGAATATTAAAGTATAATTTAGCTGTGGAAAAATTTTTTTAAAGAAAAAAAGTCATTCCAACTGTAAGAGTTATAAATGGTTTTTCTTTTAATAAACCCTAATTCCTGAGACAATACCAATAATTGCTAAGATATTTGGTGCTCATATTAAATAATTATCCACTTTTTCTGAATTTTTTGAGACCCGATATCAAACTTATTAACTGATAATAATGTCATTAAGGCAGAAAATTATACTTCATCCATCACAACATTTTGTAAATGCAACAACTTACTAAAATTTAAAAGGTATCCTCCTTTTCAAACAATGATAGCCAGCCAAATGCTAATTTATGCCAAGAAAACCAACGCTTTATATATATATATATATATATATATATATATATATACACACAACAGCCATTTACTGCCTGGAGGCTGAAATGCTTGAAATCCTGTATTAAATATATTTATGGACCTGTCCTCCTTCACATTTTTTTTTATTAAAATGCAAGTTATAAACAGGAGGGAAGAGTACGAGAGGGTTTCAGAAGCCCTTTCTTCGCGTCTTTAATTATAGTTCTAACTATTAATATATACCTTAATTATAGTTTTTACTATTTTACATATAGTATGTGGAATATTATTTGTAAAATAAATATATCATATGTATCAAAACTATACATAAAATATGTAATTAATAAATTATTTTATAATTTAAAAACCTGATTCTTTTTAAGCCATTCTTTATTTTTAAAATAAAAATGAAAGAAATATGTTAAAATGTGGAATTTAAGTACTATTGTTAAAAAAAAAAGTAAAAACACAGTCAATGAAGTGTGATACAATATAGCTTTGTCAGTTTGATAAAACTTCTTTGTTAATTAGGTCAGTACAACACAGTATATATTTTTATATAGTAATAGTTTTTTAAACTGCGAATAAAATTGTGTCAAGATGTTCCCTTTTATTGAATTGATAGAGAAGAATTTTGTTATAACATACGTAAATTCATCAGTTAGGTTCATTTATTCTTTGCTTAATTTTAATTTTTTAAATTTTTTTAAATATTTCTCAAGTGGATTGAGTATAGAGCCTTTATTCTTTTTGGATATAGGTACTTGTGGAGTAAGTCACATTTACCATAAGGAGTAGTCAAATCTTAAAACTAAAATTCTGCTGTGTTTACCAAGGTATTAATGTGAACTTTTAATTGCTTTTCATTTCTAATTACTTGTATTTGATGGCTGAACCCAATAATATAGAAGCTGCATTTTTGTTTTATATAAATAAATTTTAATAAATTTATTTCATAATATACATTTTTACATTTCAGATAGTAGAGTCAGACTTGGACCCCAAAATGGCTCATATTCAAGTGACATCAGTCTCACCCTACTGGGACAAAACAGAAGCCCACCTAAGAGCTAGTGAGTTTGAACAAAACCACAACATCAGGACATTCATGTTTGAGACACCATTCACCAAGGATGGTCGCCCTAGAGGAACTCCATCTGAACAATACAAGCGGAGAACTGTACTCACTAGTTAGCCTCTTTTACATATTTAATTATAACCTATACATTTGATTTTAAAATCTCATATATGATTCTAGGGCTAATACATAGTAGTCTGGTGATAATTATATAGGAAATAGGTCTTGTCATGAATCAGAAATATGAATTCAACATACTGAAATAACAATTTAGGTCTCATTATATTGGAGATTTGTGTGGTATGAGTGTTAATTAAAAATTAATTTAATATTATTAAATTATTTTCATAGCTATTTAATAAAACAGAGTTCTGGAGTGATATGCCTTTAAGTTTATGTTGTAATAAAATGCTTTATAAATCATCATTATTATTTTAACAGAACAATAAATTAATTATAAAAACATTATATATTTAAAATTTCTAATTAAATTTTTGTAATAAATGAGTGGAGGTAACTTGAAGCCTGACACTTTCTTTCTAAGCTTCAGCAGCCCTAATTTGTATTTACATGCAACTCGGTTGGCAGTTTACAATTAACTTAGTATGCCAAATTGAAATGACACTCAAAGATATACTTAATTAACCAATAAATGAGTATTGTTTAGATGAAGAAACTTCCTTGAAACTCTAAATTTAATTGGGAAAATTGTAACACCTTATTAAAAATGATTTTTAATTAAATGGAATGCAACTTGACATAAGTATAATGAATAACGATAATGGATTGATTATTCAAATTTTTTTATTTTAATTAGCAAATAACATTTAAGACAGTAAATTCATTCATTAATTTTGAACTTAAAGTGTTGTGACTGAATAATTTTCTTTAGCATCTCTTGCTATATGTTTGATTTAAACACTCCATAACTGTTATTTTAGCATTAAAATGTCTATTCAAATATATTTTCTATAAATTAGAAGTATTCATTAATTAGTAGTGAGAGTATATTAGTAATGAACAATTTTGATTAAAACAAATAGCTAATATTGCAATTGTTTCCTACGCACAATGCCTTTAGCTACTTAATTCTAAAAAAAACAAATTATTAACTTGATTATACAAAAAAAGTGAAATTTGAATAGTGGGATTAACTGAATTATTAAACAACTATTATTTGGAGGAATTCACTTAATATTTAAATTTAAAGCTTCTGCTTGAGGTCATTTATTTAATATATATGTTTACTAATCGTTGAAATATTTCACCCATAATAAAGGTGAAAGAAATATGTGTGTACTTCCTTCTGCCTGTTCTATTAAAGAAATAAAATTCTATTTTATTTATATAACATTTTATTGTTACATTAATTTTTATTCTTCGGTACTTTATTTAAAATGAAGTACTTTATTTTTGAGAAAACATAGCTTTTGGTTTATTGGGAAAAAAAATTTCATGGTTACAAATTTTTATTTTTATGAACCTATTTATATTTATAATAGTATNGTCATGGAATAATTTGAAATCATTTTGTGCCCTTTTAATATTTAATGAAATATGTTTGAAAAAATGTCCTTTTAAAAGTTCTAAAACTTGTGTTAATAATATATTTATATAAAACAATTGGTTTCTGTATTTTAAAAAGAAAGAAGGTTACTAAGTGTTTATAAAATACTTATTAATACTTAATTAATATGAATTTTTCATAAAATTTTTATAGTGCATAAATGTTAGAAAATTAAATTTTAGATCTATTGTGTTCTTTGCATTTTTTTTATTTTTCTTTTTTTTTTAACATTTTAAAATAGGGTCTTCCTCTATAAACTTTCTAATGTGACATTGTGGTTAATAATCTTTAACATTATAAAATTATAAAGCACTAATTTAATTTATCATTTAACATTTTTGGTAAAAGAAAAATCATGTAAAAAAAAACAACCAAAAATATGCTAATTATGCCAATTTATAATATCATAATACATTAATGTTAATTAATTAATAATATCATGCATCCTTATGTTATGTTAATACAGTGAGCCAAAAATTTAAATATTGAAATTCTATTTTGAATTAATTATTGAATTTATTCTCTTATTTCAGCTGAATATTACTTCCCTTATGTTAAAAAGAGGCTACAAGTAATAGAAAAGGAAGAGTCAGAATTAACCCCCATTGAAGTGGCTTTGGATGAAATGAGACAGAGGGTCATTGAGCTGGAAGAGGTTGTGTTTACTCAGCCACCTGATGCCAAGAAATTGCAGTTAAAACTACAGGTAGCCAATCAGTTTCAACCTGAGAAATAGAAGGAGCATGATATCATTTATAAGCCCATTGGGACATAGCCCTAAGTCACTCTAATTTCAAATCTGCTATAAAATGTATTAGCTTCAATTACCAAGAGCAAAAACACACTAACTGTTCTCCATGATTGCAAAGTTAGTAGGAACAAAGTAAATAAACTCTTTGAAATTTTATTTAATATAAAATATAAAATTATTATTGTTATTTTTGAAACAGCAAACATATTTTTCAAATAAGATAGCTTTCTTGCTAAAAGCCTTCTAACCATCTATTTATAAGAGAATCCTGTTGTCTTTTAAAAGCTGTATGCTATCCCCATTAATTTAGTGAATTCCTATTACTTAAATAGCCTTTATTATTTTATACTTTTTTTTAGGCCTTATATGTCTAAGACTTCAAAGATTGATAGCCACCTGGCATTATCAAAAGCCCCTTTTATATCAGTGAGAAACTAGAACATGGTTTATTATTATTATATATCTGTAATTGGGAATATAAGATTATATGAGGCACCTTTGTTATTTTTGTGAGGCATGAAATTATTTATTTATCTTTTTAGTTGGCTTTATAGTTCTAAGGAGTCTTTAGTTACTTCATGTAGTACTTATGTGAGCTCGTTCAAAACTTGGAGATCTCCACTTGCCTTATGTACAACACTTATGTACACGATGAAATAGTTTTTGAGGAAGCAGGATGATTGGTTCTGCTCTCAACTCTAGCATTGGGGGATCTGTGATTTTCTGTTAGGTTTTTTCCCTTAGATGAGTGAATTTAAATCTCATCAATCTGAGAGGTTGTTATCAACTTTCCATATCCAGGGTAACACCAGAGAGACCAGTCTCAGGGAGCAACTAAACTCACCTTAAAGAAAAACTGTAGTTCAAAAAAAGGATTGGGATACTCAGGATTCGAACTCAGAGCCTTTAGCCTGATAGTTTGCACTAACTGCTAGACAATAGGTGCCACTATCAGCAGAATAATACTGACTTTAATGCATCGGTGAATTAGTAATTCAAGTATAAAATTTTGAGAACAAGTAAATTAAAATGCAATAAAAATAAGCATATAACAGTATAAGTTTAATAATTCAGTGGTAGTTGTAGATGAGGAATGAAATATGTTCTGTAGTGAATTAATGTTACTGCAGAGTTAAAATGTTACATCCAAAATTATGTTAACCATAGTTTAATATGTTAAATAATATCTATAATCTACAAGGATTTTGTTTGTAATTCAAATTATGTTTAAGAATTTTCAAGTCTTAAAAACATTGTTATAGGTAATTAAAATTATGCTATACTTTCAACTTAAATGTTATTAATGTATTTTGATTCAAAAGTTAAGTATAAAGATACTTTTGTATAAATTATGTATATTATATATTTATTTAAAATGCATTATACAGGGTAGCCTTTT
>KZ807246.1:528230-546374 GCA_000696205.2 Oncopeltus fasciatus
TATATAATTATGTATTTTAATTACACATTTAAAAAAAAAAACTGTTTTACTTAAATCTAGAAAATTTGAAATATTTAATTTAATATTTTCTTCATATGTATAATAATTCAATTATACCACACGTACTTAAGAACTATAAATTTTAATATTCTAAAAGGAAATGGATTTTTACAGTTAGTGATGTTTAATAAAATAGGATAAACAAAATGTTTTCTTTTTCTTTTGTAAAATGATTTTCAATAACATGTTTTTTTCTGACCTTGTTTATTTCAAATTTAATGATTTATATCTAAATGTTCACATTTATAATTTCTTATAATTTATAGGGTAGTGTGTGTGTACAAGTAAATGCTGGTCCTCTTGCTTATGCAAATGCTTTCCTGGAGCCTTCTGTAGCTCACAACTTTCCTGACGAAAAAGTTGAAGAGCTGAAAGATTTATATAGGTAATTATAATTCAAATTTATTTTATTTGGTTTAAATTTATTTTATATTCATGTCAGGCTTAATTTTCTCCTAAAAGCATCAAAAGACATTTTATTTTGAATCATAAGTAGTTCCCTTTTATTTTGCCATTAAAGGGAACCTCTTTTGAGAATTAAAAGAAATATATATTGCAGTGTTTTCCATAAAAAAAAAAAAAAAAAAGAAAAAAACTAGTAAAGAGGTAAACTGATATTTGCACATACTTGTATTATTATAATTAAAGAGATTAATAATATATAAAAGAAATCTTTCCATTGAAATAATTTTCTTTTGCCTTAATATGGTTAATCTTCTGAATGAATTAGACCAATTTAATTTATGAGCATTTTTCACCTTTTTCTATGTTGTAAAATCAAGCTGCTTATGTAAATGACAGTCATTATCTGTTACAAGAGAAAACTTTAAGAAGGCTATAGCATTCTTTGGAACATAAAAGAGAGAGATCCACATGGAATTATGTGGAATGAAATGACTTTACAGCTTGTTTCTTTAAAGAATATATATTAAAATACTCTGTAGATGTGAGTTATGTGTAAGTTTGTGTGTCTACATGTTTGTGTATACACATTTTATCATTTATCTCTTTCAAGAGTATTCTCATAATTTAAAATCGTGATGATTCACGTTCTTGATAAATAATAAATTAGATATTAAGGATTTTTCTTTTCCATACCCATGTTCTAGTTCATTACTGGACTCTAATTCTGTAATTGTGCAGGGAGTTTGTGCGGGTTTGCTACGCAGCTCTCCAACTAAACTCAAGGCTAGTACGCTCTGACCAAGCTGAGTACCAGGCTGCCCTTAGACAAAATCTCCAAAAGTTAGCAGAGGAGCTATCAGCCATGTTCTCCGAACCTCTATGGCCTCACCCTGAGGTTGGTGTCTACAAGCGAGATTCCCAGGCTTTCTTTTCAGCCATTTCTGGTGCTACTGCAGCCACTAACTCCAGCACTGCATGACCCCGCGCCAAATCTTTCTCCCTTTTCTCTCGCTCACCTTTAACCACTCTCTCAACTATACCAAAAGGGTGAAATCGCAAGTGATGAATTTTTTACTGTTACATTAGTCTATGTTATTTTTTTAAATAATTTTATATGAATAATGTTCCGTTGAACGGAAGTAAATATTTTTTTCTAGTAAGTTCTAACTTAGTTTTCATAATGGACTGATTATTTTTAAATTTCATTAGTCAAAATTTTCTTCCTTATCAAAGTAATATACTTTCTTCTTTTCAAGTAATGTAAATTTCATTTAATCACAGCAAACTAACTTTTTATAATTTGAAAAAAAAAATGATTTTGAAAAAGCTTTTAATTGGTATTTACTTTTGAATATAAATTTTGACTTTCCTCTTCATAGAAAATATAAATATTAAGACCTAAATAAATTAGGTTTTCTTATTTAAATTTCTAATTAAAAAAGGTTAAAAAGTTTTTGAAGTGTAGAAACCTCGAGACTTCATCATAATTTTATTATGAAAATTTAGATTAAAAGAAAAAAAATGTATTCTATCAAACAATATATATTTATATGAATATTGTTTTTGTTGTGGTATTTAACCCCACATAAATTTTAAACAATAAATGCAAGGGAATAAAATAAAAATCTATCTGTATTAGCACGCCGGTTCGGATAGCATGAGATCCAGGTTCGTGGCCTGGCTGAGACAGATAGATTTTTATTCTATTCCCTTGCATTTACTATACATTTATTTATGAGCAATATTTTTCATTTTAATTTTATTTTTATATTTATTATTGGTTTATTTATGCCTTTGCATTTTCACTATTTTTATTATTCTTACTTCCCTTTTGATGTTAATATAAAAAATAAACATAATATCAGAGGTGATTTTTGAGGAATACCTTTAAATTTAAATGAATGACTGAGGGGCAAATAGTTTGGTCATTGCATTGTCCCGATTATTATTTACTATTATTTAGAAAAATAATTTGCCTTTTTTTGGGCTTACCTTTTGGCTTTCTATACATCCTGACTTAATTCATTAAACTACCACATGCTACTTTAATTCAAATTAAACAGCAAAGACATAATTTGTTGTTCTTTATTAATCTTATATTTTCTGGTGTGATAAGTTTAAACTTTCTCAATGCCAAATTAATAGACTTTAAAAAAAAAATTAAACTTATATAACTGTGGATAAAACACATTTTATTGTCTTATTTGGCTTGATTTTACTTCCTTTTTAACTTTATGGAAGTATATTTTAAGAAATGTTTTACATTAAAAAAATAAATAAATAAAATTAATATAATAAAAGACAGGATCAATTGATGTTAATATGCTGCTTAACCACTTCCGTTTAATTATTTTAAAATTTACTTTGTTTAAATTATATTTATAGAAATATATTACAAATTTGTTGAAGTTTGCAGTGATTCTTATGAAAAGGATTTTTCAATTAAAATTTGCTTAGTATGTTGACATAATTTCTGTTTTGTACTTACACCCTAGCAGTCATAATGAATTCTAGTTGCTAAGATTTATACTTAATTTTGTACATTTGTTTTTAATTCTTAAAATTTTTTATTCACTGTGTTAACACAGGTGTTATTTTAAAATTATTCAATAAGGAAATGTTTTATACAGAATGGAACTGTGACATGGGCGAAATGGCACTTTTTAAAGGACATGATTATTATACAATTTTTGGTATTATTATTTTAAAGAAAAAGTGCCTTTGTCGGTAGAACTCAATTGCATCTACCTCTCCTGATTTCGGGTCTAGCACTCTTCAATTGAGCTAAATGATCTTCCATCCCTTAGTGTAAAAATCACTCTTTGGTCATTCTTCCAAAACTTGTGTGACCAATCTCTTATGAAACTTAAATTTATTTTCTCTATATCAAATTTTAGCCTAGATTCTCAACTACTTGTACACTTGCAATTTTTTTGTTCAAAATATAAAGCTTATTGAATTCAATATGTTTTATGATTTAAGTTGAAGGATTGTTAGGTGCTGATTACCTTAATCTCTAAAACTTGACAATTGCTGACTGAATGATGAAGTAGACTGCAAAAAATTTGCCTAAAAAATCCTGTTTCTTAAATCACAAAGAAGATTAGTTTTTTATATGTTCAAAAGTAGTCACAGTTGTCCATATATGTATATACAAATTTGTTGTTGATATTATATCCAAAGCTATTGTAAGATAAGCATAAGTTCTAAAGTTACTTTCAGTATACTTGAAGTCCATTTATTTATTGATGTCACAGACACAAGTAATTTTTTTTTCTTCATTGTACAGAGACAATTATTATGCTATTCTTTGTTAGGTAAGTTTCTTGATGATCTAGTTTAGTACATTATTAATCTGCATTGTTAATTTTTGAAATTATTTTAGTAGCAAGTAAGATTATGTAACTTTTGTAAAGTTTTAATATGTTATTATACTCTAACTTCATTATATTAAATATGTTAAACCTAAAGTCTAATGATGGTTAAATTCTAGAAAATATTTATATGTAAACAATTAATATATTAATTGATCTATCTACATGTTTCTAAGACTGTTAATAGTCATATAACATGATATTTATATTTTCTTTTTTCTATTATTTGTTTTATTTTAATGTTGTTAACTGCCTATTGTTTGAAAAGTATTTTTTAATTTATTAATCTTTTTACCTATTTTTATATGTATGTATTATAATTATTTGTAAATTTTGTTTATATGACTAAAAATGTCCTGTTGCATAAATTTAAAATCAGTGGTGGTATTATGACAAGTATGATCATATCCATTTGAAACTTAGGTCCTGGTTTTTAACTTGTTATTGTTTCTATCAATTTTTTGGTTATAAATAAAAAAAGATGGAAGGCTACTCTTATTCATTTTTTGGAATATCTTTTTAATAATATCTTTATTTGAGCGAAGTTAAGCTATCATGCGATATACAAGCGATCATTTAAAGATCATGGGATCAATGAAAGATCATTTATTTAATTCTTTAATAAGGATAATCTTTAATTATTTAATAATTTAATAAAAGTTAGCTTGAAGTACTCAATAAGAAATTGATAATATTGCATATTTCTGGCTACAAGGAAAATCTTCCTTTATTTGTTATTTTTAATTTTTCTTTTCACAGCACTTCAGCTTCACAATTTATTTGTAAGTGTACACTTACTGCAAAAAAAAATTGTATAATAACTAATTGAATGTGCAGCAGTGTCATTTAGGCCAGAAAAGTTGTGAAAAGATAAAGTGATTAAAATATCATAGTTCATAAAATAGGAATAACTTTAAAAAAAATCTTATCCAGGTATATTATACATTTTAGTAGGCAGTGATTAAGAGTATGAAACAGTGTATAACTGTATTGCGTTCTATCAACTAGTGTGAATATATATATATATATATATATTCTATTGGCTAAATAACTTACTATTGGTCAGTAGTATAATATTCAGAGATGTTTCAAATGGATATGTTCATTTTACCATTTTTTTCATCTGTACGTAATAACAAAGCTCAATTACTCTTTAAAAATGCTTCCGTAGTTCTTTGCTAGACCCTAGCTTTTTTATGCCTCAAGGATATGAAAAATATAGTCTACCTGGCACTGAAGACTGATAAATGAACACAGTTGTCCATAGCACATTAAAATTAAGAAGTACTTAAGTTTATTTTATTGTAGTATATTATATGAAGAGTCTCAATATTTTAAAAAAAGTGATAGGTGAGCTTATGGAGATAGATATGGCCTATGTCATTGACTTGCTATCCTTCAGTTAATGGTGGGAGAAGGGAGGGGAAGATTGTACAGTAAGAAGTCTGGGAAATATATACTAATGTGAGGAATTTTGGCTCAGATGTTAGAAATTATTTCACTATCAATATTACTGTTTTAAATGCCCAATAATAGATAATCATGTTTATGAATTAATGAATTTGGAATACTTTCTCTCAATTTGAGGAGAAAGTGCCTGTCTCTCTTGGTGATAGCGACGTACTATAATATAATGTATATTATATCAATGAACAGTTATAATATAATTTGTTAATATACATTATATTACATTATAATATAATGTATATTATATCAATGAACAGTTATAATATGATTTGTTTCTTATCCATTATAGTGATTTACTATAATGGATAAGAAACACTATGCATTATATTTATATTTACTATACATTATATTATAATAGTTTTGCAAAGGTGAAATTATTACTAAATAAAAATATGGTCATTTTGAAATGTTCATACCTCACCTAAAAAAAAAAAAAATTTAATTGATACAGTTTGAACTTTTAACTGTGAGTAAGGCTCAATAATTAATTAATCTGGGCCATTGATGCACACTAATTTTAGAGATTTTACTTATTAAATATTTTTCACTGTTCATCAAAGCTACAAATAAGCAATGGTAGAACCTAGAGACTGGGTGTGTGACACACATTTCTTACGACTTAAAATTAAATTAAGTGCTATTAAATTAAATTTCCTGAAAAGTAGAATAATCTCTGTAATAATTTTTTTTAATTAGGAGAAAAAAAAATTGCATTCTTATGAATGCCAGCCAAATCCAAAGAGATTTTATGATACGCAGAAATGTAGAATGGTAACCCCCCTCCTCTTCAGTTATGTACCACTTAATATTCAATTAATAAATTTATTTTTATTTATTCTATGTTTTGTTTGAAATTAATATTTAATTTAAGAACACTCCACTCAACTCTACCTCTCCTATCATTTGGAACTGCTTGAGCAGTTGTCAGGGAATGTTTTAGCACAAAATATTTATGCATTTGTATAATACTTCATATCAGACAGTAACTTTTCTTTGTTTCATCTTTTCTATGCTGTCCATATTGTATTTTTGCACAATATCTGAATGTAAATAAGAACTGACAATTTGTAGGTGTGGTTTTTAAAACTTAGTTGTTAATGGCATGATTAGTTTATTGTCTAAGGCTCTTATTGTATATACAAGAGGTTGAATTTGTGATTATTGCAACTTCTTTATTTGGCAAAGTGGACATTATCTAGCATGCCTTTTTTTGTTCAGTAATCTTTTGTTTTTTGTTTGTGACTCCATATACATTACCTGTTCATGTACATTATTTATGCATTCATAAAAAATTTCACACTTTCAAAATAACATTTTTTCTTCAAATTCTAGTTTAAAAAAATAACTGTTCTGTTGAATAGATTGAAATATTTGTTAAAGGCCAAGCTAAAATTTATTTTCTACTTAAATAAAGTAAACATTAAACTAAATATTGAATGATAACTCATTATTATGATGTCTGTACAATTCTAACATTCAACTTTCATTTGCAGAATCATACCAGAGTTACTACTTCTCTTTTAGATTGCTTTCATATTTGTTTTATTTGGATTAAATGGAAGTAAGTTGATATTTTTCTGGGGAACGTTTTCCCCTCCATTTATACACACTGTCCTTAAAAATCTTCTTTTAAACTAATCATGTTAATTCACAATGCTTTAAAGGCAGCTATCTATAATGTAGCTTTATTTTGTAGATGCAATACAAAACAAAGCTAAATACTAATACTTCTTTAATTAGTAAATAATGTTTTCACAATTTTGGCAATTTTTCAAGACTAACTTTTAAATATTTTATTTTGGTAGTGATTTTTTTATCCCACGTAAATTATAAACAATTCATGAGAGGGAACAGAATAATTCTGTTTAATTCTGTTCCCTCTCATGAATTGTTTTCAAGACTAACATTTTTTTTTTTTCATTATCCCTTTAATTCAAAGGGCCATAATGCTGTATTGCAAATGAAGTCTGAAAAAATGAATTCATATGTTCATGTGTATGATCAGCATTTTGATACTAGTTAAAAAAATGTTTGATTTATTATATTTGTAATATTTTCTTTATTTTATTTAGCACACTAAATTTTCAATTTAAATGTCATTGTATAAAACTACATGTTTTAGAAAGAAAAAAAAGTGGTAGTAACTTGGGTATTATTATTTTTTAATTAACTAGTGCATTTGCGTGATAATTTGTCCTGATTTTTTTTAAATATAAGAATTCATTTAATTTCAGATATGTATTTACCACTGATCAAGCCATTGACTTGCACAAGTTAGGTTTCTGAAATTTTAGATTGTTTATCACATCTATCTGTATTAAAATTAATCGCTCACTCAAACTGAAATAGGTTGAACATTGTGCCCAAATTTGCTATTATGTCAACTTTTGCTCATAGTTCTTGGGATGATTAAACAGGACCACCAGTGCCCCAGGCATAGATTGACACATCTAAAGAACATATCAGTGACATTTGGTCTAGTTAATTTACTACAGGTATCTTTCAGCTAACTGTGGTCTCCTCTAGCTTTATTGAGCTCTCTGTTTTGGTACATAGCTTTATTAGATTAATTTAGTTCTTAAGTTTCTTGTGATAAGAAATATAATCGGTAAAGCTCTCTTGATTCCTTTTTCCTCCTTTATAACATTACTAAGTATTATTTGAACAATATTCCTTAAAATATATAATTTTATAACACAGGAAAAAGCTTTGGGTGATTCTGAGTCTGTCCTGCTTGTTTTCTTTTCATCTGTTACATTTCATCACCATCTTCAGACCAATCTTTTATATTTAATTTTAAATTTTATTGTAATTCCTTGTATCACTGAATTTTTTTTACATCAATAATCAGAGTTTTAATCATGAAGAACTAATTCATCATTGTAATTTCTGTTTAATACATATCAGCTACAGATATCACTCCTATCAAAGGAAAAGAATATTATTCATAATCTTAATTTTAATGACAAACACATAAAATATATTTATAAAAAAGAAATCTGTTCCAATATGTTATGCTTTTCTTTTTTTTTTTTTTTTTTTTTTTTTTTTGTTTTTATTAACATAACTGATTTTGGTTAAATGTATTTGTTTTATAGAGTAATTGATGGTTAAAAATATGTATCAACAGGTCTCTAAATCCAAAAGAAAAACATATTATAACAGTCCAATGGCATTTTATAATATTCAATTGATTATAAATAAATGTCCTACAATAATTATTCATCACTCAAATAAATTGTAATAAAAAAAAAAAAATAAACCAGACCCGCAACAGGTCAAATAGGCCCAGGGGAAAATACCTGTTAAGGATATATTTTTCTCGATCCATGGCACAGTTTATCTTGATTTCTTCCCCTCCAATGAGAAATAGTTCCAAATTAGGGCTGGGTGTTCCCCAAGAACACCTTAGGGGAATCCTCTGGATCATTACAAACAGAAGCACAGAAAGAAAGAAAAACTAATAGTGCACTTTGAACATTGAATCTGGGACCTTTGGCTCTGGAGTCGAGTACCTCAACCACTAGACTGTGTCCTCCAGCTGTAATCCAAATTATACATGATCTAATTTTTGCATTTTTGAGTGAACTGGGACAAAGCTATTAACCAGAATAGGATTTCTCAAATTTGAAACTCCAAACTGAATCCACTTTCTTTATTGCTTAAAGCTGAGTGCTTTAGAGATCCAAGGTCCCATTCCTCAATGTTGGTGTAACTGAGTCATCACTGTGGTTAAAGCACTCAGCTTTATTTAATAAAGAAATTTTGCAAAGTTTAAAACCCTTTTACTTAGAAAGCCTTATATGATCGAATTATATAAATATTTATTAGTAGTTATCTATTTCAATTCTGGATTTGTTGTATTAATTTTATATCTTGAATGTATTTGGAGAAAATAAACTTTTGATCCAAGTTTTTTTATATTTATTTTTTATTATTCTATTAACAATAAATTAATTTCATGTTTAAACAAGTATGTTTTTGTTACCATCATAATTTTGCTCCAGATTAGCCTTTACTGGTGTTTTTTCATTTATTAAATTTAGTGAATTGAACTATTTTATTTGCAGATTAATTTTATTAAACACTTTTTAAATCTTAGCCATCTCTGCATTATAATTTTATGGCCTTTCAACTCAGATTAGTCATTATCACCAATTTTTTATTTATTTTCAATCTATAGATATCTTTGACCTTTGACAACATTATACATTGAAACAATAATCCAAACATCTAAACTTAAAATCTTATCCATATTCTACTAACTCTTAGTTCTTCACAATTTTTTTCTTTAATTCTGGTTTTATATTTTACTTTCATTGTGGATTAAAGCAAGAAATTAATGATGAAGGAGGTGATGAAGTATTTATCCACAAACATTATGCTGGAAGCACAACTTGGTATATAATCAATAATAATTTATACTTCATTGGCTAATTGTAGGGCCTAAGTTTGTGTATCTCTGGTCAATTCCAGTAAATCTGAAAAAAAAAAAAAGAAATACATTTTTGTTAATTGTTCATTATTATTTATTACGGTGAACAAGAATGTTACAAATATTCTTAATAAGTGTTAAGCTCTTGAAAAACATCCTAATCACAACTTAAATACAAATATAAAAGATTAATGTTATATATAACCATTAAAGATTACAAAAATAAAGGAATTTATTATTTCTGAATAAAGTCAATATTTTTAAGCATATTTTATTTATATTTGTTTGATTCTCATAAAAATAATTTTCTTCGTGGGCGATATGAAAAACCCTTGCTTGTAAATTTGATTGGTATTATTTATTCACTCAGATTATTTTTTAAAAACCATTTTGTCTTTTTTAGAACCTTCAAAATTATGAATGCTGATCTGTATAAAACATGATTTTTCATCCCAGCTTCTTTTCTGTGTTATTAATATTACTTTTTATATGTATTAAACCATTCTTGTATATGCTGTATTATTTAAGGTTCCTAGTCCCCTATTTTGTATGTTGCTTGTTTATATTGTTAATTATATATTCTATGTAGTACATATGTTTTAGAGTATACTTATTTAACATATTCTCCAAGTTTTTTATTGTATAAAGAGGCTTTTCATTTTTTCCTCCTGGATGTAGTATGGCTTGCCAGAAGTAGTTGGATCTAGTTTGGATTGCCAGAAGTAGTAGTTTCAATTTTCATTTAATTTGACATAAATAAGTATTAAATGGTTATTTCTTTGCATAACGATTTACCAAATTTAATTTGAATTGTTTACTAAAATGTTATATAACAGTCTATTCTGGAGTCTATATCAACACATAGTATTTTCAAAAACTTTAATATACTCTGCTATTCATAATTATAACAAGGTTTAGTCGATAGGTCAGAGGAAAAGTGAAATCTTCGGTTCAAAATAGTATTAATTTTATATTTTTTTAGCTATCAGAGGAATGTTAACTAACTAACTAATAGTTCTATAACTTTTTATATAGAACCTCAACATTTATATGATAGTTTATTGCTAATAGTGAGATCCTTCTTTAACCAGATAAAATAACTTGAGTGGCTGCCACAGTCTTTATTTCCTAAAAACTCAAATTATACTCCTGAGCTGTCTTTAGTAGCTAAAAACAATAAAAGACAATGTAGTGAATTATATATACATACATATATATTCTGTTAATAATATTATTTTAAATTATTAACTTATAGATAATGGGGAATAATGAAAAAAAAAACTATATATATATATATATATATATATATATATATATATATATATATATATATATATATATATATATANATGATTTTAGTTGGGGTTCGGTCAAGGTATATCCAAAAAAAAATACAAATTTGAAAAAAAGTGTATTTCTTTTTTCAAATTTGTATTTTTTTTTTTTGGATCTACCTTGACTGAACCCCAACTAAAATCATCTAATAATAATATCTACGGTCAAAAAAACTTTCCATTTGAACAAGTATATAAGTTTCCTTTACATGGAAAAAGTAAGAAAAAAAATTAAAAGTTTTTTCCCATTATTCCCTATTATTTACAAGTTAATAATTTAAAATTAAGGAGTCAGTAGAGCAAGATGCTTGGTAATAATTTTGATAACTAGTCAAATATTTTTCATACCTTTCACTCTCCTTTGTTACTCATAGATCTAAAAACCCTTCATATTCTAAAAAATAAACAGTTTATATGACATTCAAGTTGTTTTATTTGATTAAATTTAACCCATAAACTAGTAATAAAGTATGATTTCAAATTCAAGATCTTCATTTTTCACTACATAAAAAATTCTTACTTTACCTTTAAAAATAACAAATTTGCATTAACTTACTATCATAGTTTTTATTACTATAGTTGGCTTAAGATATAATCACTATGTTCCTTAAATGATTAAGATAAGTGATTACCATTTTGTCCATTTATTGAATAATTGCAATATTTACTTAATCTTTTAAATTAGGACGATTTAAAAAAAAAATTGTTAATACAATTTTTGCAAAATTTAGAAAGTTAAATATTAAAAATCTTTTTAAAATAGTTTTACAATATAAATAACATAACAGTAATTAATTTTAATTTAAGTAATTAAATTTCTCTGTAAAAATCAGATGCCATTGTTAAATTGATTTAACTTTTTTATTGCTAAAAATTTGTACAGATTTATAAATTCATGTGTGTCAAAACACCTGATTTTTGCAACAATTAAAAAAGTTTTTTAGGTATGAAAAATAAAGTTTAATTTTATTTTAGAACTGCAAATATTTCTAATTTGTTGAGTTATGTTATTTTTAATCTTGCAACAACTTAAACTTATCCAATTCTTTGAACTATAAAAACGAATGATACATTTAAGTTTGCCCTCTTTGGTTGTCCAACTTATGAGGGGACTGCATTTCTTGAAGACTGCTGGGGCTTTATGCTATGCAAAAATATGTCATGGTGCTCTTTCATTTGTCTCATGTTCTAGACATACACATATAGCTGAATGTGTGCAAAGCAATGTGATCTAAAGAAACTTCCATATTAATATGTGAATAAAGTAATTATCAATATTTATTTTTTGTTTGATTGAGCTCTTTCCTTCTTCTTGAACAAATCAAATGATCTTCTCTATAATAATTATTTGGTTTACAAAACGATTGATAGTGAAGAAATAAATTGGATTTGTAAGCAAAAAAGTTTTTTTTATTTTCCCTAAATCAGTTATCATTTAGTTACCATAGAGCAGGAGTCTTTCTTTCCCCATTTGCCCTGATGAAGGCCTGAAATTTAAGCCGAAAAAATCAACATTGGTAAAAATAACACTTTTTTGTTTATAAATCAGTTTTATTTCTTCAGTTCCCAAGACCAAATTTCTGACTAACCTCTCCTTACACTTGATTCTTAGAAAAATTCATCTGGGAGAAAGGCTCTATTTCAGGAGGAAAATGAAACTCTATTTCTGAAAACTATTTCTTCCGATTAGGCCCAGACTCAAAGGATTATCAAATACTGTTTACTTTTGTAAGTTTTTTTTTTTCGTCCAATGACATTAATTTATCTGTTTTTAATTTTTTTTTAAAGAACAGGATATCCTTTTATAGAACTAAATATATGGGACACACTGTTATGGATGTTAACTAATTAAGGAGAGACAAAGGATAGTTAGTAAAATAATTCTAATATTTGGGAGTAATAATCCTACAAATTGGTTAGACGTGATTATTTGATAAAGAACATATGTTAAGAAATCAATGAGTATTGGAGCCTCATCAAAAACCTTATGTTTTTCTGAAACGTTGGCTATGGCTAGGTGTGGATGTACATACAGCTCATGAGGGATATTTTGGGCAAGAAATGGGTTAATGTTCATGTTCAAGGCTATTCTAGCATCTTGTCAACTTAAGCAACGTGGCCCACTGAAGCTGCAATATGTGAAATATTTGGCCCCTTGTCTTCTGACGGTACAGGAAGCTTTGGCGTACAGGACTACCTCCTCTACACAGACCCCCTAATGAGTATATTCGAACTTCTGGACTCAAGTATCTGAAGCGAGACGACAAAATATTTATAAATTTAATTAATTTTACTTTATGGGGCCATAGGTGTTAGTTCTCATCTAAATTAGGGCTGATAATTTCCTTGGGGATAGCCTCAGAGAATGGCGGTCATTGACTTTGTGGCGCTTGTCTTGTTGTTTACTCTTCACCAATCATGGACCTAGTGGATCATATTTTGTGTTCTCTCCTTCACCACCGTGCACAGTTCATCTACGTGGACAATCGTGCGGTCTCTCGCTCTCTGAAGGAAGGTGAGTAAATCATCGAATAGAGCCTTCCTCAAAATCGAGCCCAAGACGGATCCTTGTGAGCAGCCCACGCTAGATTAGCTCTAACACGTGTCTATACGGCCGTAAGCTTGTGATTGCTTTTATTTTCCAGGAGACTAGTTACTCCAACAAAAACGCTACAAGCCTGAATTTGTAGGGCTTACGCCGAAGTGGTACGATATGCTTTGGACACTTTTAGCAACGCGGTCTTCTAAATCCTTGCTAATTTTCGGCACTGACCACCATGGAGGCACTGCTTATCGACATCGCAGCGAGACAATTTCTCTTGAGAATTTGAAGGGGAGGCCCCAAACGATTGTTGACTTAGGATGTTGCATATAATAGCCGTTTTATCCACAAGGCGCGTAATGTGTGGCGTAGCCTTGGAGGTAGAGGAAAAGTTATTCCTAGATATGCAATCTCATCCGGGAACTCCATGAGGTCCCCTTGCTATCTGATATGTGTGTGTGGGGGGGTGCGGTGTCATTCACCAAACTTGCTTTTTGTTATCGCACCCTTCGTTTTAGTCTTAGATAACGTCATTTTGTTTCTCTGTGATCGTTCTCGAGCCTCATTCAACATATTTTGTGCTAATAAGATAAGAGCACTTCTTGAGTCGCCATAGGTAAGCCGTCGCAACGAGGTCGTCAACGAAGGCCACAGTACCAAATTCATTTGTCTCTGTCTGGTTAAAAGATAGTGAAAGAGCTTACCGCAATGTGCTCTTGGTTTTGCTTGTTGATCTTTTTTCTATTTGTCTGAAATATAGACGCGCAGGTTTTTTTTTTGCGGTTTCGAGACTCTTTGCCTGTCCCTCATCAAAGGTCTCCAAACCCAGTCGATTCTATTTTATTCTGGAAAATATGTTGTTGTTTTTTCACTAATCGGTCTGCAACTTGTGATCGACGGAGAATGGAATTTCTTCCCCTCAGATAAAGACCGCGATCTAAGTAGCCGGAGAGAGAAGAATATTATGGACTCCCTCCTGCCAAAAACCGCTTCATAAGGCAAGTCCAGTTTACCAGATGCCAGATTTTTCAGGACCATCTGGTGAGCCACGAGCGCTGGCTTAGCGATGGTATGATAAAGTATAAGCAATCTGTCACTAACAATTGATACAATTCTTTTTAAAAAATGGAATAAAACATTAAAATATATAAACAGCAATATAGCAGTTTTATTTCACCCTCCTCTAACCTAACAGTTGCCTTTCGGCAGGGTTGCCTGCTCCCCTTCTGGGGGCGCACCCTTTTCCTCTGTTTGTTTTGATTCTGACCTCTGCTGAGCCCCATAGCAGTCAGAGTTGCTCGACGTAATGGGTCACTCCGCGTGAAGGTGAGAGAAAGGGTTTTGTGGAGGAGAGGCTGCCACTTGCGAAGCAACACTAACTTGGTGCAAATGCTCTACGCTTCACTCTCCATTTGCGGCCTGAACCAAATGCAACTTGACCTAGTTTCCTTCGGGCCCAGAAAAGTATTAGTGCTCTAGAGTACGACCCGTTAAAACTGTGTCATCCGCCATACCCATGGAACTAACCCCCCCCCCCCCTCAAACTCTGTTATGGTGAGTTTTAGGATTATTATTTGACCTTAGAACCCTAGAATATTGGCTGAATTTTATTTTAATTAAATTAATTAAATATCTTAATCTCCATGAAGCTAATCCGCAATACTCTGTTATTAAGTGATTTGACTTTTGATCCCTAGAATATTGACTGAGCATATTGTAAAATGCAACTCAGTCGGTGCTTCAATAAGTGAAATTCGTCAAATAAGTTGAGCAGGTTTAATAGTTTTACATTATTTTACACACTTACCTTTCAAGACGCAAGGAACGAGTTCATGGTTTCCTGCCAAACCTCTATGCCTAACACATTGTTCTTGACGTTCAGATGGGTGGGTCGCAAGAGATTTCTATGTGAATTTCCTAGTTAACTATCCAATCACTGGTGATGTTTGAAAGTTTTAATTCGTTTGTATATGTTTGAATGCCGTTAACATTCCAAAGGAAGACAGAAAAGGATCTAAGAGAGGAGGAGTTCATTTACTGCCAGACGAGGAAGTCATATTAGAGACTACCGTTGACTAGGTTTAGGAGAGGAGTGATGAGGGCGCGAAATTCCGAGAAAAAGGTGTGGAACATGGATTGGAAATCATTGGAAATTGATGGTGGAGGAACATGGGAGGTGGCAGGTCGCTCTCCCCAGGGAGGCTGGCATCGAGGAAAAGTTCTTCTTGTCGGGGCTGGGTGGTCGCCTTCGTATAAGAACATCTTGAGCCCATTCAAGGTTGGGAGTGGTGGGGGCCTTCGAGCTCGAAGTGCCGAGTCCTGCTGCCTGGTGGGCTGGGTCCACTGCTTCACATCTTTGCAGACCTGGCAGCTTTTATAATTGGTGGGTTTTCTGGCCAGAGAAAGCAGGTGTATTTCGAGAATTCTGACAGTCCCCTGTGAGATGTGTCCTTCCACACTTTACCGTGTTTCTCATCTTTTATTGTGACCGTATTCCTGGCATTTGTGGCATTGAACGACGTCTCTTCGAGGGAGGGGCTTCTCCATTCGTATTTTGCAATGGCAAAGTGAGGTTATGTCATATACCTCTTCTATGTTGTTTGTGTGCTCGAGATCCATGAAGAACATGAGCAGCGTAGTCTTTATCAGGCCTGTTTGCAGTAATATTGATGGCGTTCCTGACCTGGAAGCAAAGGTCCAGATGAGCTCCTCTTTGCTATAGTCAGGAGAGGTTGTGTGTGGAGATGACGAATGATGACCCAGTCTGTACGCTCTTCCTTGAGTTGGTAAGTGTGATGCTGGGCGTTTGTCTCTCGTATAAGAGAGATAGCTCACTATACCTCTGTAAGTGTCTGGGCTATCTGGCATTATTTTAGTTGACACAAGTGTATCTCCCGCGACCGACCCGCTCATCGAGTTGAATGCACATCAGACGAAAGTTTTGTACGTATCTGACTAAAATGTGAGGTGGTGAGGGGGTATACGTTGGGTGGTGGTTTCCATCTCCTCTCTAGTAATGTTTTGAAAAGGGTTCACTGTAGTAAAGGGTGAAAGGTTTTCATTCCTATCTGTCATTTCGTTGGCGGGGAATGTGATGGTCACTCCTTGAGAGGTGCTGGGTCGTGGCTGTGATTGATCTCTCTCCAAGGAAGTGCTACTGGCGGAATGCCGCCTCTTATCTTTAGGAGGGGTCATGGGTGCACCACGACGCTTCCCTTTTCGCCCTCCTTTAGCAATCACCTGATGATAATGATTGCCTCCCATAATTGATGCATTTATTTATTTATATTTAAAAAAAAAGAGAGTAGAAATGCCGAGTCTACCCCTAGGACAGGTGTACCCCTGTCGTCCCCAGTGCTCCTTAACCGCTAAAAAACTGGTTCTCTTTACTCACTGTTTAAGGGATGATCCTCGTGACGTATCCCTCTGAACCTACACATACATGTCACTAACACTTAACTGCAAGTATGTACAGAGTTTGAGATCACAGTTCTTCATACAACTCTTATAATAATGTTGAAGAGATGGAGCGCTATATAGAGGATCAACGGCTACTCCAGTACATTACTAAAAAAATTATAGGGTAGAGTAACAGGATAAAGTGAGAAAGGCACCAACTTGAATCTATCTGGTTATCTACAGATAACCAAATTTTAAAAATTCATTCTGAAATGGCTAAAACGGGGAAATTAAGTAAAATGGAACCAGGAGTTCAGGAGGGGAAGTGTGGCGGTGTGATAGAGGTAGAAGAATAAGTTAGCGAGAATTCACATTCACGGTTTTCTAGCCACGAATAACTTAGATTATTTTTTAATATGATGTGATATTATTTGGGTATTCCGGTCAGAATTACGTAATATATTATTATATTTCTATTTGCCTTTCTGAGTTGGCAGGAGTTGAGCACATCTATCGATCGTCATTTATCGATTGATCTAAGGAAATTTCAGGTGAGATCAGATGATAAATAAAAATTAGGAGCGAAATATCTAATATTTTAATTGCTAATTTACTTTTTAAGTTATATAATTTATATTTCTGCTTTATAATGGTTTTGTATCTATATTTGTGTATGTCTGTGTATTTGAATAAAACCTATTCCACACCAAGTACTATATAACGTAATGTAAACAAGCAATAAAAAACGGAAAACATTTAAAAGAATGGATAACAGATTTAACCCTAGATAAACCCCAACAGTCAGGGCGTAATAACCATGATGTTGATCGCCCTAAAACCTGATCCTAATCCTAATCCTTCACTTTAGAGACATGTACTCGTCAAAAACAGACTAAAAAGCCCGCTTCAATCCTTTTCTAGGGCATTAGAGAAACTAATTTGAAGAAATTTATGATACAAGTTCTATCTTTATCACTCAAGCTTGACCTATCAACACTAAAGGGGGAAATTAAGGGTGAAAAGCTTAAATTTGCACTAATTGTCAAACGGTTGAATTTATTAACATAAATGTATGCATCTCCCCTAAATTGATGGATTATATATATATAAGATTTCTATGTGAATTTC
>KZ807247.1:10754-25543 GCA_000696205.2 Oncopeltus fasciatus
TTTTTTTTTTTTTTTTTTTTTTTTTTTTTTTTTTTTTTTTTTTTTTTTTTTTTTTTGGATATTGTATTATTCTCTCAGTGAAAATGCAAAAAATTTAAACCATGTAAAGTTATTATTTACTTTTTAGAATAAATGGATCAGCAACAGTATTTACAACTTCTCTTTTTGATTTTTCATAAAGTTTATATACATATAAATTACAACTCACCCTGGAAAAATTAATGTTTTGCATCATAAAGGCTAGTCAATTTTTAATGTTAAGTACTTAATGGATTCATCTTTTTGTATCTTTAATGTGTAACATATTGAGTTGAATTTTCAGATGGTTGTAAAATCTTTTTACTCAGTTACCAGAATGTTATTTCTTTTCTTTCATAAAAAAAAAAAAATAGTACTATACGTGAAAATAACCAATATGGTTATTATTATTGTTATGGACAATATGTCAAAGAAATATAAATAAACTTCTGTTTAAGTATAAAAATTAAAAGGATTGGGAAAATTGTTCATCATAAAAATATTAATTTATTCATTTTCATAATTTTGTCAATAGAAGCATTAAATATGGCTGCCATACTCTGGCTTAAGAAATATTTTTATGGTTTAATACAGTTATTTTCTCCCCTCATTACCCAAACCCCCCCACATGTTTTTTTTTTTGTTATTTTTTTTTCTCTATCAGAACTATACTCTCTATTTAAGACATTGTTTAAATATGAGATTGACCATTATAATGATTTTTTGAAATTTCCACCATTTTGGAATTTCCATGAATAGTTAATACCATTTTGATTATACAAGCTTAGTGTTGGTTTATTTACCTCCATTGTATATTTTTCTGAAATGTCTTTAATTTATTCAACTGTATTATATTCTCTGAACTACCTGTTTCAATATTTCTTAAGATTAAAATTATGTTTATCAGGAATGTGGGTCAGTATACAGTGCCACAGAATTTATTATTTTTAATATTTAGTGAGGCTTAAGGTGCACACAAAGTTATTCTAAAAGGTTTGTTGGTCACTAAGGCACTATATTGCCTTCCTATTCAACTGGTAAAAACTGAGTTAATTTCAGTACTACACTTCTGCACTTAGTAAACAAAAAAAAAACAACATATTAATGTTTGATATATAATAAAGAAACTTTCCTAAGGATCTAGGTGAATGGTTCACATTGGCATAATATCCTGTGCTTATTAATAGTTTTTTTTATCTATTTCTAATATAATCTCTCATAAATTCTAAACTTATTTTAGTTTGGCTGAAAATGTTCTTTATTTAAAAAAATAATAGTTCATAATTGTTTTAATCATCGAGGATACAGGAAAACAAATACATTCTCATTAAATATAAAAGTATTTCACCTTCCTTATCCAAGAATGCATTTTTATATTTATTTATTTTTTTATTTTAATTTTTGTGTAAGAACTAATATCCTTTCTGTTAAACTACTATTAAGTATTAATACTATTTTGTGTCCAAATATTGCAGTTCATGAGCTTGATTAGCATAAAAATAATTTTTGTACTTTTTAAAGAAAAACTTGTAAATATTAATTTAATTAAAATAGGTATTAATTTTTTCCAAAGAATTTGTAAATAAGTTTTTAATAACATGATCAGTTACATGTTTTATTTATTGTACAGTTTACAAGTTAATAATAATTTTGAGCCTGTAAAATAAAATAAAACAAATGTTTTCCACTTGTATTTAATGATTTCTGGTTAGCTGTTTATTGTGATATTTTTCCTTTTCTATGAAATCATACTATGAATGATTATTCATATTTAAGAGAATAATTATTTTGATTTAAAAGCTTGTTCTCATTTAACAAGCTATTGACCAGTCAAAAAAGTGAATTTTTTAGAAGGTAAATTATCTTATGACTTTATAGATAATATGTAATCACAATATGTTATAATTACCTTAATAAAATCACTTGCTTCACTTTCAAATGCCAAAGATCATACATTGGAATGAACATTCTACTTTCAACCCTGAAGAAGACATCACCTGATGTGTGAAAGCTTTGCAATAAGTAACTTTTCTTCATAGTCAAGCACAGAAGATTTATTTATTAAAATGCACTGTAGATAATAAGCACAGCTGGGCCGAGGTATAAAAGGTCAGAAGGCTGCTTCCGAGATGCTAGCAGCAAACTTGATAACCAGTCTACGGAGACATGTCTTGGAATTGTCCTCTTGACCATGTTTTATTAAAATTGATATAGATAAAAGTAAATGATTAATTTAATCTTATAGTGCTGGAAAAAAAACAGGTAATAGTTAAAGTCTGGCTTTAGGCTATTCAGGAAAGCAAAGTGGAAGATGTGATCTATATAACGGTTACATTCTTAAATTTGTCTTTTTATCTTATTCCATGAAAATCATATAGAATATAAAAAGTAGAACATCTCACAAAAATTACTGAAAAAAATTAAGATAGCTACATTTCAGTAATTTTTCAAAGTATTACTAAAGACGAATCTGGTAATTTAATTTTCGTCTTGCATGAATTAATTCAATTAAACTTCTCTTCATTTTAATTCAAATTCAGCCTAAATAACAAATTTTTTTCAATATAAAAATTAGGGTGCAGAATAAACTCTAATAGTTACATTTTTAAATATTCTTGAGATTTTTTTTTTTTTTTAATGTTATAAAATTATCATAGATGGGTGAAATAAATTAAAAATGGCTACAACTTCCACTGTTCAAATTTATATTTAACAACACAGAGCACTTTCTCGGTCTATGCTTCATCTTCAGTGCTCTAAGTTGGTTGAAATGCACTGTCTCAGATGTCTAGCTCCAGTAGAGTAGATATCTGAAAGAGTGAACCTCAAACAACTTAGAGATCTGAAGAGGAGGCATAGAAGTTAAAGTGCATTGTAAAATATAAATAATAGGAACAGTGTCAGTTGTGACCATTTTTAATTTATTTTACCCATCATTGATTAAGAACTTCCACAAGCCAGCTTTATAAAGAATTATAAAATAAAATTATTATATTTTATAGAAAATTACATTTTACACCTATTGAGTCATATATTAAATCTATAGATTTAGAAGGTACTGAAGGTTTTTCAATTTGTTCTCTTCCAAAATCGTCCCTCCTTCTCAACTTATCCAACTGATCTAATAATAAGAAAAATTATCTTAAATAGGGAATTTAATTTCTTTATTGTTTATTGTTGTAAAAATTTGGGAGACAAGTTTTAACGACTTTTAACTAGAAAATGTTTTTTATAGATTACATTGTTTAATCATTAGAAGCCATTATGTCACAGTAGACTTGATTTTTGAAATTTTGTTTGTCCGAACGGTGTATACCATAAACAAATTATAAAATATAATCATAATATAATTAATTTTTATCAAAATATTTTAAAAAATTACCCCATGCTATATAGAATTGCAGAGAGTTGGTGTGCTGAAAGGAACTGGGGAAGACTAGAGAACCATCCTTGATGATTTTAAAGAAAACTTAGTGATATAAGATGGTGTGATCTTGGAAGGTGCTAGCAGTGAGATTAGGTGATAACATTTATTACTAGACAATTAGCTGATCAAGGTAACAAATATAAACAAACAACTTTAGCACTGTTTCTTATTTCCTTTATAAGTGAATATAAAGGAAATAATTAAGAAAGAAGAGTTATAAGTCAATGCTTATATATATAATATTTATTATACTTTTTTTTTCAGTTATATTTCAAAGTATCTAAATT
Organism: Oncopeltus fasciatus; assembly: GCA_000696205.2. NCBI lineage: Eukaryota > Metazoa > Arthropoda > Insecta > Hemiptera > Lygaeidae > Oncopeltus > Oncopeltus fasciatus. The sequence goes on from KZ807247.1 coordinate 14,487, forward strand.
TTCCTTCCATAATTTGAATAATTAATTAGATAAAACAAAGGTTTTATTCTACTCAAAATTTATGCTGATTCAGAATGTCTCGGCAATATTTTGTTATGCAGCACAAGACTGGAGTTACAAAATATTTGAAACAGCTGATTGAAACTTCAGCTTCAGTCTACATCAGCAGGTTTTTATCAAAAGAATGTTTAAACTCCCAAACTATGCAGCAAATTACAAAATTTAAGAAACCTCTTAAAAACCTCTGTTTTTACATATTTAGCAAAATTGCATTTTAAAAATCTTGAATTACCAAAAATCCTCATAATATATAGTATTGAAAAAAATTTTAATAAAATCAAGCTGACAGGAGGGCCTTGTATCTTAGGCTTAATAATGAGCTAATTATGCATCTGAAGAAATTTAAGAATCTTTATCAAGTAATTCATGCTAGATCTAAATCACTTATTATATTATTATATACCCTTCAATTCAGACAAATCCATTTAAAAATACAATCAGAATATGGGTCACAATAGATTTTACAGTTATGTCGAATTTTAGCACCTTGCACGAGTTTTAGAATCCTTTACCACAAGACATTAACAAGCAGGCATTGGTGACTTACTAAATGGACTTAACTGGGACAAGTTATGTTCTATATAAAAGATTCAAGCTTGGCTTTGGGCAGGCTTCCTTTTATTTATAAAAGTCTATTTGAGATCAGACTCGAACTCTCAGCACTCCCTTGAGTACCCCTCTCCTAACTTCAAGCTACTGAGCTGATTTTTGTGATATTTAGAGATAGATAAAAGAGAAAACTGGACTTCATAGTTCAAGTTTTGAAAGAAATGTCAAGATTGAATCCTTGGTTCAGTAAGAATAAGGACAGCTGCTATTATAAATAGTAATTTACGAATGTACAATAAAATCTCTAGAGTATTTTCTAAATTACATTACTTGAGGTAGGTCCATTCTAGTTTACAAAACATCTTACCAATAATTTCATTCTTTTGGTAAACTTCCAAAATTTACGTTTTGGCTATTCATTTTTATACAAAAAAGGAAAGTATTTATGCTTGTGTTAGCAAGTACTTTAATAGTGTAAGCATAAATATTCAATCATTACAATTTATTATAAAAGTATAACTGAATCAATAGCTTAAAAATATGAATGAATTCTATAAAGTTAATTTTAAAAAATAGTTTAAAATTATAGGACATTGGTTTTTAAAAAAATTACTTATTGTATAGGTAAGTTATATTTTTAATTGTAACTATTAATCCATCCAAGCTAGATTTGGCACAGGTTCGGCATATTTCACTGAACTTAAAATATTTAATACTCTTCCATCCATTTTGCCCTTCTTTTCATTTTCTGCTTTCTTATTTTTTTCCATAGTTTCCTTGACAAATGTCTGTAAATATGACTCATGACCTAAAATAATAACTTTCATTTATTACAATGAATATTAAATTTAAAATAATGAATAATGAATTATTATAATTATTAATTATGTATTTCATAATTATTATTATTATTATAGCTTGAGTAGATTTTTGTTTTCCCATAGATTTATTTTAATTTAGTTTATCACAGGTAATTAGTACAACATTTTAAATATTTTTATCAGACTTAAAATATTTAATTTGATGAAAATGCATAACACCCAGGCAAATGCATAACTCTTCTTGTAAAAGTTATTTACTAAAAAAAGACGTTTCTGTCTTACATTCAATTTTTAGGTCAAAGAAGATCCTTTACACGGAAGTCTTTAAGTATAGTAGAAGTCTATACATTGTTTCAGTTTGTTCATCAATCCAAGTGAAGTTCGTCGATCCTACATACAAGATACCAGATATGATGTCAAATTTATATACACACCCTCACAAATATATCAATACCAGTTTAGGTGAGCAGTTTGTTCAATCTACCAGGAGCCCTTTTCTTCCCCCTTCTCAATCACCTACCATATAGTAGACACCAGTGCCATCAAGAAGGCAGGAAGAATGAGAGTGGGAGGCTGTCAGGCCAACAGCAGCAATTATATCAAGCTGATAGCAAATACACAAAGAATCATTTACTCAAGTGATCTCATCTCACCCTTGAAAATAGGGAAATTAAAATTTATTAATTATAAGGGCATTTAAATGTCTCAATTACAGTCTTTATTATTTACCATACATTGTTCAATTATGCCCCCATGCCTTACTTATACTGTCCATTTGCTAATTTTCAAATAAAATTTTAATAATAATTTATTTTAAGCATTAATAGGAACAACGAATATTCCCCTCTATATTGCCAGAGAGCTCAGATAAGCAGAATGTCCCCAATAAGGAAGCAGCTTATCAGTATAGGTGTAATATTTAGTTTAAACATGAAACTATCAGGAAGGCTGATTGCCATATATTCTGTATTACATGTTTTAAAAATACATTGGTCGTCCCTCGCACTTTTAAAATGAAAAATGATTGGATTAACTGAAAAAATGTCATCATAAATCTGGTCCAATATTTAGTGATATTAAGAAATTTATCCTAGTCATAAGACAAAATGTTTATAACCTTATGTTATTTTAATAAATATTACTCAATTAATAGTACTAGTTATTAATTAGCAATAGAATAAAATTGTTGTTAGTTTACCTGGATTACTTCCTATTGTTCTAATCTTTAAATAATCTTTTGAAATCGCTCTTACATTTAAAAGTGATTCAATAGCTTTAGTAACTCCATCATCATTATGCCTAAAAAAAAATCCTAATATAGTACAATTATCTGTTTTAAAGTTTAAACAAAAATGTAATAGGAGAAAACCTTATTTGATGTTCAGATAAATCAGCTCCAAGTAGTTCCTCATAAGGTGCCATTCGTAGTGGAATAATTTTGTTTATTAACTAAAAAATAATATATATAAAACAAATACAACATAATAAATAACTCTATAACAATAACAATCAAAAGAGATGTAGGACGAATAAATTTTAGTTACATACCCAAAGAATGAGATATGAGGAGAGAAAACTATAAACTCCAATACATAAAGTTGCTAGTGCTTGTACACCTAACAAGTAAAATCCACAACCTGAAAAGAATACTTAATATTTTAGACTTTCTTGGAAACATTGGCAAAAAAAGCCATAGCATGTTCACATGAGACCACAATCCATGTTTATATTGTCATACTTTAGACTGTAGAGGATCGCCCTCTGTCCATGTCTCTAAAACTAAAGTATTTAATATTTATTTCACTTATGAAAAATACATATTACTTGGGAGAAAAAAAACAAATTTACCTTTTAAAACACCGCATCTACCCCCTGTAGTGTCAAGTGGGATTGGGTCTTCTGCAAATAATCCAACTGCAAGAACTCCCCAAATTCCAGAAACACCTATGCAATATTTTAACTTATCAAATTTATACTACTAAAATAGTTTTATAAAGACAAATATTGTATATTAGTAATATTTGATTGTGTAAAGAAAGGGACAATGTTTTATTTTAAATATGCTTTACCACATAGAAAATGTAATGAAAGTCCTTATGCATGACGTCAGATACACTCGAGGGCAAATATTTTTTTATATTAAAAAAAAATGTATTGTTAAAATTATAGAATAAAAATATTAAAATGTAACTTTCAAATATGAGTAATTTAGAAAATCTTAATTTAAAATTTAATTGAGAAGAATTAATGTGTACATAAACATAAGTCATGACAAATAGTTTATTAAACATTGAAATAAAGGGGCTAATTAAACATTAAAAACTGTTTTTGAAGGATACAACGTTATTACAAACATACTCACACACATGTCTGTGTGTTTCATTAAATTCTCTTAGACTTTTGCTCCTCCAAAAAAACATCAAAAATAAAAATAATCGAATAAAGAATCAGATCTTAGGAATTCAGAATCTTCTGTTTATAAGATAGGACATTAGGAGATACGAGGTAATAAAAAAAATTGTATGTTTTTTTGTTGTTTTTTTTCATTATAAATCACAGGTTCATCAACAGCTTTGAAACTGAATAAAAATGTTTTTAATCATTACTTTTAGAATTTGAAATTTAACAGATTATTCGAGCGAATATTAAATTTTGTTGAGGACAAATTCCGATCGAACATGTTCTACATGTTAAATAAAGAATTAAGAATAAAATATAGAAAAATCCTTGTGACCGTTTGAGCTTAGTCCAATATATTTCAAAATACTGAAGAAAAAAAATAAAATCCTGAGATGTTGAATTTTCTTATCTAAAAATAAAATTAACTTCTCGCGAACAGTTCAATTGATTATTTATCATTTTAGAAAGTATGAAAAGATCTTTAAAATTATATATATTATAACAAATTTAAAAGTATATACTAAAACAATTTTTCAATTGTAAGCAGGATTGTGAAATCGTTTTCGGGGTAAGCGATCCCACCAAAAATAAATTTTTTATAAAGGACGTGGAAGTGAGTAGACCTAATAAAAAGCAATATAATAGAATGATTTTAATAAAAAAATCTAAAATTTCTAATAGATTAAATAAGTTTTGCTTCTTAATTTAAAATCTAATAAACCAGTTTGTGATTTATAGCCTATACTCACTGTGACTAAATAATTACATCAACGACAATTGAGAATGTACCACCATTACGATGATCTCCACCTATGCAGATATGGCTTAAAAGAATTCCCTGTAGCCAGAGTTAAACCAGACAATTTCCGGACTGACAGGTTTCCATACATTCCATTTTTATTGTCCCAATACAATGAGGCTTCCTCTAAGAGGTAAATAAAGGGGATTTTTGTTATCCTACAACTGAACTAAAATTTGGCTCTTATTCATTCGGTGGCTCTAAAAGACCATTTATAGTGACTAAAACATTGTATGAAGGGAAATTTTATGAAATAATTATTTTAAAAGATACTGTTTTCGGTTTTTATGACAAATAATCTGACTGCTTTTCTAAATGTCCGGGACCATGTGTGATGGTAGTCTGGTATTTAAGGCAATGAACGCCTTACCCACAGATCCCAGCCTCATACTGACAGAGCATGGATGGTAACTTCTTACCTACTTTTGTTTGTAATGACCCAGAGAGTTCCAGGGGTTCTTCTGGTAACACCCAACCCTATTTGGGTGGATCCTACATATAGTAATCTACTCATTAAATATATCAGTTATTATTTATAGAAAGTATAAATAGAAAATGAAACACTCGAGGCTGACATATATATTGATCAAGAACAGGTGGGATAGAGGGCTCTGCGCCCATACAAAAAGAAAAAATCAAAAGGAGTAAAATTTTCGGGGATCTCTCGCCCTTCGTCGGTGAGGAGTGAGGACAGACCTCAAAATAATAGGAATAATGATTGAATTATTTAATTTTCCTTTCTCCTTTTGTCGTCGGACAAAATAGAACTCACCGTTAATTGCCGTCCTTAAAAATCCTTAAATGAACACGCACAAATTGACATTTCATAGAAGTATTGATGTTAAGTTTATACGTTGTCTATAATAGGTTCACTTAAGTAGTCTCGATTGATCGATCGCTCAATGACGCAAGGTCTAGTGAAGAGTATGGCCTGTGGCGAAGTGAGAAAGAAGACACTATTAGCAGCGGTCAGACAGAAGTTCGGGAGCTGAATGGTCAATGATAGTAGTGAGGTTATTATAAATGACATGATAACCTCACTAGAAGCTTCGACTTTTCTTTTTTGATTGGCACGAGCTTCGGCACATGTATGCGTGGCTATAAGTTCAGTAAAATCATTTGCTGTCTTTGTTGTGATTAAATAATAAAAAAATGACATAATTTTTTTTTACTTAAATCTTTATTTATTATATTCAATTATTTAACATCTTGTAATTTGATGAGATAGATAAATATACAATGTTAAAAATTATAAATAAATATTTAAAAAAATTAAAAATACTAATAAAATAAATAAGTGAAAGTCACTGTGCAGAGAGAAGGTGCCCATCGACCCCACTCCTTATAAGTTTAGGCATTAAGGCCCAGGAGGTCGCGAAGCCATCTCCGCTTCAGTCCTCGGTGAGGATTGGAGTCCGACGACAGGGATTGGGCATATGGATTGGGATGAAATTGGTGTTCACTATGGAAGAGCTTGAAGAGGGTGGAGATAAGGTCTTTGACAATAGAAATATTAAAGTCGTGATGGAGGGTAGAGTTGGACACATAGTATGGGGCGTTAGCAATTATTCTGAGCATTTTGGACTGAAAGGATTGTATTCGATGGTTATTGGAAGGCTTAGCGGCACCCCACAGTTCTGCACCGTAGGTCCAGATTGGTCGCATTATGGTCTTGTAGATGGTCAGTTTGTTTCCTTTTGTGAGCTGCGAGTGCCTATTTATAAGGCTGTATAAGAGTCCGTGGCTTCTGTAGAATAATTCAGACAAAATAACATTTTATTTCATTAAAAATGAATGTCTCTTTTAATGTGGTGTAGGAAATAAATGCAAAAACTAATCATTATTGACAAAAGCGTGCCCAATGCCCAGAACTCGCACCAGAAAAAAATGGTCCAATCACTGACTTCAGTTTTTGTATACATTATTTCATCAAGATAGATATACTTTTATTTAAACTAGATTTCCGCACATACCGTGGACAGCTGTTGCGCCAACTGGATCGTCCACTTTGATAATGTCAAATAGCGGAGTGATGATGGATGTAAGGAGAGCTCCAACACTTCCAATTATCAGAGCATCGAATGAGGAGTAGAGAAAGCAGCCAGCTGTAAAAAGTATAACAGTAAGTTATCACGATCACAACTCAACCAATTAGGTAACAAGCAGTAAGTAGTGGCATTAAGTATCTCACCAGTGATGGAAACCAGTGAACCTAGAACACTGTTTATCACGTCCAGTATGTTTGCATGCCCGTCGTTTACCAACAAGGTGTAACAGAGTCCGACAACACCTCCGCCAAATGACGAAATCATAGTCATAGTTGCAGCTTTTGCTGCGTAGGTCCACTTAGCGCCCGATACGCCGTATGTGCTTTCAAATAAACAAACATTTATCTTTATCTTGAAGATCTTGAAAATTATTAATTTCATTATTAAATAATAAATTTATGTTTAATTCAGTTCATTTCTAACGTACTACCGTGCTTGAATAATACTTTACTATCTAACTATTTTATGTTTAGTTTTAATGTGAAAGTGGTTAGTGTCGGCCAAGCCAAAGGAATCCTTTCGGGCTCCCGTGAATCGGTGGGTTACGCACTTGACAAACTTTTTTTTTTCTCTTTTTTTTTTATAGGGTTATCTTTTTTCAATCACTTAAGGATAATGGAGTGAGGAGATAGCTGCAGGTTGCCACCCCATTCTAAACACCCGTGGTACAGGACAAGCTTTTATCTATAAATAAAAGATTACCCTGGGTAAGATTTAAACCCGCGGCGTCAGGATTGTGAGATCCTAACGGATCCCCTACTCTACCATGGTGCCCCACTTGAAAAACTTTAATCGAGAAACCAAAGCTTGTCCTGAGCATTTGGTGTTTAAAATGGATTAGCTAACACTGGATGGAGGAGCTATCAACCTTTTTGTAAACCTTCTATAAAAAATATTTCAGTTGATAAAAAATTTAAATTTCATAGCAAAGTCACTCAAAATTCGTTAATATGAAGTAATATGAAAAACCCTGCTTATGAAATGAATTGAAAATTTAACTTGAAATGATAAAAGTTAGTCTACTACTGATATAGAAGATTTACTACTTTGGAGCAGGGGCATGGGAGCCTCAAGAACCACTTAAAACATTTAAAGAAATAATTTGGAAGAAAAATATGCTATAATGACCATAGAAATGGAGGTCAAAGAATATACCAAGAATAACCAAGATTTAAAAACACACCCATATTCCTCGGCCACTACAATCATCTAAACTGCACGTTATTCGTTGGAAGTCAGAATTATATTATTTTTAATAATAAAATAGCATCCTAAATATTTTTGTCTATTATTAATTGAAATAAAATTTAAATAAGAATAATCTTATTCGAATAAATAAATAAAAAAAGGAAAAAAAAGCAATTTTTTTCAAATTCAATTGTGCTCAATAAGGAATTTAAACTTTATTTGTTTAATTAGATGCCTGAGTTGACACTCATCCAAGCACATACAAATTTGATATACGTATATATATATATATATATATATATAAATATACACANAGGAAAAAAAAGTAAAAAATCTGTATAAAATTATGTGTGAAATTCTTAGTAAAAGAGAGGATGACTGGAACCAAAGAATTCTACGATGGAAAAGAGTTTACCCATTGAAAGAAACATAGTTATGAAATAATAATAATAAAATAAAAATAAAAAATCAATCGTATCAACGTTATTGTTACACTAAATTGGAACTCACAGCTCCACTCAGTAGAAACATATAGATTGTTTTTAAGGAAGGAGTTCGTAAATCTGGGAAAACTTATATATTTTGGCTCTCATTGTACCTCCTATAACTTAAGGATTGCAAAAACAGAAATTTGTCCAAATTTGGTCTAGGGAAACTCTTCGAACTTTATAATATATGAAGATGTGCTACTTAAAAAAAATACCCTCATTTAATTAAGATGCTTGGTTACTATTTCATAAATAATAATTAATTAATTATACAAGACTGACTTTGTTAACTTTACCAATTACCTTCCACTGTTGAAGGCAAGCCAACCCCACCAAAGTACAAATAATCCCATTGCACAGTTAACTGGTGTCCCCAAAGGAAGTGGTTCTCTTCCATTGTCGTAGCGACCAAGTCTTGGGCCGAGAGACAGAGCTGACGCAAATGCTGTCGACAAAACAAGAAATCATATATCGTATTCATATGTTCATATCGCTTCACATTATATGAGAAGCCATCTCCGCTTCAGTCCTCGGTGAGGATTGGAGTCCGACGACAGGGATTGGGCATATGGATTGGGATGAAATTGGTGTTCACTATGGAAGAGCTTGAAGAGGGTGGAGATAAGGTCTTTGACAATAGAAATATTAAAGTCGTGATGGAGGGTAGAGTTGGACACATAGTATGGGGCGTTAGCAATTATTCTGAGCATTTTGGACTGAAAGGATTGTATTCGATGGTTATTGGAAGGCTTAGCGGCACCCCACAGTTCTGCACCGTAGGTCCAGATTGGTCGCATTATGGTCTTGTAGATGGTCAGTTTGTTTCCTTTTGTGAGCTGCGAGTGCCTATTTATAAGGCTGTATAAGAGTCCGTGGCTTCTGTAGAATAATTCAGACAAAATAACATTTTATTTCATTAAAAATGAATGTCTCTTTTAATGTGGTGTAGGAAATAAATGCAAAAACTAATCATTATTGACAAAAGCGTGCCCAATGCCCAGAACTCGCACCAGAAAAAAATGGTCCAATCACTGACTTCAGTTTTTGTATACATTATTTCATCAAGATAGATATACTTTTATTTAAACTAGATTTCCGCACATACCGTGGACAGCTGTTGCGCCAACTGGATCGTCCACTTTGATAATGTCAAATAGCGGAGTGATGATGGATGTAAGGAGAGCTCCAACACTTCCAATTATCAGAGCATCGAATGAGGAGTAGAGAAAGCAGCCAGCTGTAAAAAGTATAACAGTAAGTTATCACGATCACAACTCAACCAATTAGGTAACAAGCAGTAAGTAGTGGCATTAAGTATCTCACCAGTGATGGAAACCAGTGAACCTAGAACACTGTTTATCACGTCCAGTATGTTTGCATGCCCGTCGTTTACCAACAAGGTGTAACAGAGTCCGACAACACCTCCGCCAAATGACGAAATCATAGTCATAGTTGCAGCTTTTGCTGCGTAGGTCCACTTAGCGCCCGATACGCCGTATGTGCTTTCAAATAAACAAACATTTATCTTTATCTTGAAGATCTTGAAAATTATTAATTTCATTATTAAATAATAAATTTATGTTTAATTCAGTTCATTTCTAACGTACTACCGTGCTTGAATAATACTTTACTATCTAACTATTTTATGTTTAGTTTTAATGTGAAAGTGGTTAGTGTCGGCCAAGCCAAAGGAATCCTTTCGGGCTCCCGTGAATCGGTGGGTTACGCACTTGACAAACTTTTTTTTTTCTCTTTTTTTTTTATAGGGTTATCTTTTTTCAATCACTTAAGGATAATGGAGTGAGGAGATAGCTGCAGGTTGCCACCCCATTCTAAACACCCGTGGTACAGGACAAGCTTTTATCTATAAATAAAAGATTACCCTGGGTAAGATTTAAACCCGCGGCGTCAGGATTGTGAGATCCTAACGGATCCCCTACTCTACCATGGTGCCCCACTTGAAAAACTTTAATCGAGAAACCAAAGCTTGTCCTGAGCATTTGGTGTTTAAAATGGATTAGCTAACACTGGATGGAGGAGCTATCAACCTTTTTGTAAACCTTCTATAAAAAATATTTCAGTTGATAAAAAATTTAAATTTCATAGCAAAGTCACTCAAAATTCGTTAATATGAAGTAATATGAAAAACCCTGCTTATGAAATGAATTGAAAATTTAACTTGAAATGATAAAAGTTAGTCTACTACTGATATAGAAGATTTACTACTTTGGAGCAGGGGCATGGGAGCCTCAAGAACCACTTAAAACATTTAAAGAAATAATTTGGAAGAAAAATATGCTATAATGACCATAGAAATGGAGGTCAAAGAATATACCAAGAATAACCAAGATTTAAAAACACACCCATATTCCTCGGCCACTACAATCATCTAAACTGCACGTTATTCGTTGGAAGTCAGAATTATATTATTTTTAATAATAAAATAGCATCCTAAATATTTTTGTCTATTATTAATTGAAATAAAATTTAAATAAGAATAATCTTATTCGAATAAATAAATAAAAAAAGGAAAAAAAAGCAATTTTTTTCAAATTCAATTGTGCTCAATAAGGAATTTAAACTTTATTTGTTTAATTAGATGCCTGAGTTGACACTCATCCAAGCACATACAAATTTGATATACGTATATATATATATATATATATATATATATATATATATATATATATATATATATATATAT
>KZ807247.1:55591-68453 GCA_000696205.2 Oncopeltus fasciatus
TATATATATATATATATATGGTCATTCCTTACATGAATGTTAAAGTCCACATAAAATTTTCAAAACAATCATGAACTTTTTTTTATACTCTTGAGGAGCAATACTTTTATTATGCATTTTCTTTATTTTTATAATTAATAATGATTCCCTAAGCATTCCTAAAAATAAATAGAGCACAATTTTTGTCATTAGGTACTCCAAGGTCCTTAAAGCCTGATCCTTTTGATACTCCAGAAAAAAATCAATCCATGTATATGATCAATTGTAGAAACTGAATAATTTTGAAAACGTACTAGAGAATAAAAATCCTCAAATATTAAAAGAAAAAAAATCTTTGATTCCTTCAGAAGATAACAATGAAAATATCTAGAGTTTGAAATAATAGATTATAAAGAAATACCTCTCCTGTAATAAATACAGTATCAAGCTTTGCAGTTCTCTTAATTCCATTAATGAACATTTCCACAGCTTCTAGATTTCTAATCCTTGATTCTGGTGAAAAAAATAAGTTCAGATGTGAATATTGGTGCTGCAGCCTTCTTAGTCTGAAAAATACCAAACAAAACTAACTGGTTTGGAGTTCTCAAGGTTTTTCCAGATCCACATATATCAAAATTATATTTAAATGTATAAAAAAAACCCATTTAAACTTCAGAACATTTACAACTTAGACATTAAAAAAACTAGCTTTTCTAAAAGATCAAATTTTCTTTAAAAAATTGAAATTTAATTTTTAAAATTAAGTCATAAAGTATATACATGTGATTTTTCTCTTCACAGTTTGACCCGTTAATCTTGTTCTTTTTATTATTTGTCACAAAATAATTTTCTGTGAATGGACAAAAAGTAGGGCTAGTTTAATATTTTGATGAAAACCAAATAAAAACAAAAATCATATTTTTTTTATTCTCCTCAATAAACTACCAACCTGTATATGAAAAACCCTGTAAATTTTTGTTAATATTTCTAAATAAAATATTTACATAAACACACATACGTGTGCATAGTGTTGTAAACAAAGATTTTTGGGGTTCATATCTTTTAACAAGTTTTAAAGTTACATAGCTAATTAATTTGGTTAGACTCGCCAGAAAAGCTGTGATCAAATTTGCCATATGGAATTCTCCTTACAATGAAGGTAGGTTAATTCACAATTGAAATAATATAATAAATTTGAAAAAATTTGAATATATTTTAAATTTGAAAATTAGAACTTGTACTAGACACACAATGTCTATTTTATTTCATCACACAATCTATAAGATTGGCCCAATAAAATTGGTTCAAAAACACATATGATCGATCAAAAATGACCTCCAACACTCTGAACTCAAATGCAAAGGTTCCTTAACCCTTTGCGAACCTTACTCTTTAAAAAAATTGGGTAGTGTCTAGTCTCACCATATGGAGTGAATGTTATAAAGTAGCGATGAATCAAAGTGGCAAAATTACTCAAAACCTAAGATATGAAGTACATAAAGCCTGATGAATATCAAGCACTTTCATGACCAATCTGAATCTATATTACACTACCTAACTGGCTTTAAATAAAATTTTAAATCCCTTAAGTAAATTTTAAAAACACACTTTAAAATATTGAAATAGTGAAAATGAGCTTCTCTTTTAATAACTGTGCATAAAATTTTATTTGGCTGGTTTTTGCTTTCATTTCATTCCTCAGCAAAAGTGTTTAAAATAATTTTCAATCACCTCCTAAGACTAATTTGAACTCATAATTTCAACAAAGTAAAACTATAAATAAGGAAACAGAATAAAAAAATTAAAAAAACTGAGGAAAAAAATAGTTCAGAATGATCATTTTAACATATGAAAACTAAGAAAGACCAATTTAAATGTATGTCTACAAATAGATTGGTTCAATTTAAAAAAAAATATATATATATTGTTTCAAGTATTGCATTCTAAAATTAAAAATATATTTATCATTTTTTTTTGGATGTTTTACAAAATTCCATTTATGGTTTTGAACTAATAGAAACACTTCCTCACATTCATCTTAGACCATTTACTGTATAAATATATTAGAGTCCTAAGGTAATTTTTAAAAAAGAAGAAGAAAAATTAATTCCTAAAGACTTATTTAAGCTTTTATATGTTTGTTCTTTTCAAAATTTATTTTAAAATTACAAATTAAAACAACAAATTTCATAGAGTAATACAAATTATTCTACAATTGTTTACTATAGAAGGAAGGAGCAATATTATTGTTACCAAATATTAGGCAGGAAATATATGGCAACTTACTTTTCTACAGTCATTCCAGAAAGCATATTTTTAGTTGTAACAACATAAATAAAATGGGTTCCTCTTATCACTAGCCATTCAAGGAGATCAACCCAAAAGCCACCATCATCACCTGAAATGAAGACATTTATTTAATCTGCTATGTTGTAACATAAAACTTTATAAGGTAACAGCTTTAAAAATAGTGCGCTTAAAATAAAAATAACCTAACTTGGAAGATAATTGGGGTTAGGTTAAGAGTTACCACCCACTTAGGGATAAATGGAGCCAGGGGCTACTGCCTTGGCGAAGATGCATTACAATGGTTCTGCTTCATATTATCAGAACTTTTAGAAATGCTCTATTGTCGGACAATAAAATGTTTCTTCTGGTCTATTCATGTTGTTGGAGACTTGATCAAATTTGCCAAATGGATTAATATTGCCCCCTTGAGTTATCTTGATAATCACTATCACAGAAGTGACGCATGTCAGTTCAAGTATGATAAGATGTACTTTATAAAGTAAAGTAAATTTTTTTGTGGTCGACCCTAATGTCCTGAATCAGCCTATCTCCCCATTATTACTATTAACTGACATCTACTCTATCACAATTAAAAGCTTGTGATTTATTAATAAGTTAAATTTATCTTAAAACCCTTGATCAAATCTATAGAAGGTTTGATTAAGTGTTTTAAGACATCAGATCATAGAGATCCATACTACAGTTTAAACAACAAAAAATTAAAAAACTTGTATAACTTACCAAGGACAATTGAACATCCATTAATATCAGAGCAATAAAGTATTCCATCATAATTTGACTTCTCACTTATTTGGGCAATAATTTTTTTATCCCTGTTTTCAAATTTTCTGAAAATTAAATGAAATTTCAAAAATATGTAATTTTGTTGTTTAATTGAGGTAAATTTAAATATATTAGTTTGGTGTGTGTGTGCAATAGTAATGCTATATAGTGAACCTAAAGAGTACTGAAATTTAAATACATAAAACACAAAATTAAGTGATCCTTACATGAAGGTAGGTTAATTCACAATTGAAATAATACAATATATTAGAAAAAATGTGATTATATTATAAATTTGAAAATTAGAATTTGCAATAGACACACAATGTCTATCTTAGTCCATCACACAATCTTTAAGATTGGCCCAATAAAATTGGTTCAAAAACAAATATGATCGATCAAAAATGACCCCCAGCATTATGACCTCAAATGCAAAGGTGCCTTACAAACCTTACTCTTTAAGAAAATTGGGCAGTGTCTATTCTAGTGTCTTACTATCATCTCTTAAGCTTGCTTTAACAACCCATTCTTTACCATGAATGAGCCCCATTGGGCCTCATTTGTTTTCATAATCACCTATAGGGGAACAGCCTTTTGCTACTAAGATAGTATTCATTTCCCTGAAGTCCTACACAGTTTTAAGACTTTTTATGTATTTCACATCAGGATTTTCATCCTGTTTCTTTGCCTTTTTTACTTCCTTCTTCTACTAGTGAGAGTATTGTGGTTTTCCTAACAGAGCCTTCTAGAGATGCACATCGGAACATGTTTGCAGCTGGCTTATTGTTTCCTAATTCAGTTCAAAGGAATGTCATGGAGCCTCTTGGAGGCTCTAGCCCCTTTTCCTTTGCAAATTTCTTTGTGTGAGAGCTATATTGATTCAATCAATACATTGAAAATAGTAAAATGAATTCATTAATTAACAGTTAGAATGTTATATATTTGATATATATTATTTTCAAATAATTTTGTATAAGAATTAAATAATGATCTTAATTAACTACAAACATTAATCAAGGTATAGGCTTATGTGGATAAAATATATCTTATATAAAATGACTTTTGTTAGTCTATACTTTTATATTTTATTAATTTTTTTATTTCAGAACATATTATTTGTTCAGAGATCAAACCTTACCATTCCCAAAAATTTACAGCATCATTATTTTTACCATAGACTATATATATTATAAAGAGAATGAAACCATAAAAGGCTTCCTGTGGGCTAGTCTGATGAGTTCCTTTAGATGAGAGGGTAAAACTCTCAATATGAGGAGGTCACCATTTAGGAAACTCTGGCACATTATTATCTTTTATAAGACTATTTTTAATGGTGTACGAGTATAATATTTTGTATTATTTTACACATAAATGTTCACCATTGCTAGTAATTGAAAATAATTATTCAAAAGGTAAGTAATAATTGTGATTTATATTATTACTAATATAACAAGGATAAAGAAAATTACAAATAAGAATAATTGCCTAGAAGAAGAGTTAAATAGTATTGAACAAACTTCTTCATTTGGCAAGAACTAATTTCTGAAGTATTTAACTGAAGAATTACCCTACTTACAAAGTGATACAAAAATAAGTAATATTACCTAATGGTTGATAAGGCATCAATGTTGGAAGTACCTGAAGATATAGTCAACAATGGAAAAGGTTTAATTAAACCACTTGCAAACCCATCTTCGATGTATGAGTGTATTTTTTTCTTAACGTCATCATGAAGATAAAGAAGAGAAGAAGGATTGATACCTTGAATGGATGCCTGATTTAAGAATAACATCATACCTAAAAATTATTTTTTAATTAAAATCTTTGAATCAAAAAACTATTTTATAATTTAAAACATTTCTAAGATTTAAAAAAAAATATTAACAGTAGTCAATTTTTATTCTTTTATTATTTTTATTCATTCAGAATGAAATTAAATTAATGAGAACCAAGTTGAAGAATAACCTCTAAAAAATGTCTGCTGTATCAGCACTAAGGAAAATAAAGAGAAAAAGTCATGTTATTTAAATATATATGTATATTCTAAGGCAATTTCTACTCATTCCCACCTGGCCACTTGAAAGTATTTTTATCAATGTAAATAAGCAACAAGATAGAATGGTGTAACACTTTTAGTTAAAAATAGATTAGAAAATCTATTTGGAATTATAGTAATCATAATAATACTAATAATAACACTGGGGAACACATTTTTGTTGAGTTAGATCTGACACTGTTTTTTTACTAATTCTTGGCATCTGAATCTGAGAATAACCTCAGATTTTGTCTATCATGTCAACTTTTTAAACTACAGTATATCCTCATAAATCATAAAAATCGTGCATTTAAAAGAACCTAAAGTAAAACCTTACCAAATATACAGTTTACAAAACATTTAATGTAAGTTAAATCGAGTTAATACAGAGAAAATTGTTTAATTAATGATCAGTACTTAAAAATTAAGATAAACATTTGCATTTGTAGCTTTTTCTGGAGTGTTTAGTTTGTGTACATTCGAGCTTGATGCTCCAACAATAGTCAGCCATCATATGAACGTCACATCTACCTTGATACCTTGCTTCCATGACCCTCAAATCTTGATGAAAACACTCACCCTGCTCATCACTCACTGCACCAAGATTGTCCGGGAAATTAGCAAGGGGGCTGAGTAAAAAATGCAATTTAATGCTCATGTTGCAACCTAGCTTTTGAAAGCTTTACAAAAAAATACAATACAAAAGTAACTATCACTTGAATGATCTTTGGGGTCGTGCCAATAGTTATACCAAATGGAAGCTTAGTACGTGTTCCCTTGGTCCACATCTGCAAACCTTCAACAGACTGTTTACAAACTTTAAGAGGTGCCCATGCTTTATCATGATCACCAAGTTTCACTTTAAAATAGGCAAAATATGCTTGTCTGACAAATGTACTGATGTTTGTCCTTTGACTGGGAATGGTAAAACTACTACGTATACAACAAAATGGCTGCTCTTCTCCAACTTTGGACCCAAAGTGCCCTCAAGTCTTCCTCAGCATCTTCCACCCACTGCAATCTGGATCGCCCTTTGTACTCCACTCTGATGACCCACCAGAAGCTATTATGGGATTCCCTGCTCTTCCATCCTCTGCACATGCCCCAGCCACTGATTTTCTCCCTTTTTGATGCAGGTGATAATATCCAGGATTTAGATTTAATTTAGTTAGATGCTTTATAAATTATACTCAAAACCAATCAGGGCTGATTTCACACTTTCGAGGTTTAGGAGCAGAGGTAGCCATAAGGAAACGTTTCAGTTCAAACACACTATGTAGTTATGTATACTTCCATAACAAAATACTAAATACTGCTTAACGACACACGTTTCACCACAGTATAACAGACGCGATTAAACAGGCAGGTTTAGACCAGCATGCGCCCCACCCACATAGATACCAAACGTGACATGATAAAAGAAAATTAAAAACAAGTTTTGAAACCAAGATGCCTAATTCTATAGAAAACAGCTAAATAATCTAACTCAACAGAAATTGAGTTTCAAATTGTTCCCCAGTGTAATCAATAGTGCTAGAGTCCTTGCAGAACCTTGGTCTCCTCCAATGTTCTCCACCGAATGGTCCCTTTCCATGGCTGCTCTTCTCCAACTTTGGACCCCAAGTGCCCTCAAGTCTTCCTTAGCATCTTCCACCCACTGCAATCTGGATCGCCCTTTGTCCTCCACTCTGATGACCCACCAGAAGCTATTTTGGGGTTCACTGCTCTTCCATCCTCTGCACATGCCCCATCTACTGATTTCTTCCCTTCTTGATGCAGGTGACAATATCCAGGATTTAGATTTAATTTTGTTAGATGCATTATAAATTATACTCAAAAGAAATCACTTCAAAAATATGTGAATTTTGTAGCCAGAAACCAGAGAATTCTTGATACAAGTACATTAGTTTTTTTTTCGATAGAATATTTTTTTCTTTTTATGTTTATTTATAATACCTTCTTAATATTATGTTATTTTTTTATAAAGAAACTTCACAAAGTACTTTATTTAGGTTAATACACAGTTTTCTCTTCAGTATTTTTTTCCTCCCTTATTTTTTACATTTTAAAATATAATATTTATATTGATAAAATAAAATAGTTTTGCTTATATAAATACCTAGTTTTTCATCATCCTCTATGATTGGTAGGCTAACTTGAAAGATCATTCCGTGATAAGCTAAACTACGTACTGTTGTTTGAAGAGATTCCGCCTCAGGAAGTGTATTCACTATAATATCTATCCCTTTACCTTTGGTTTGCTTAAGTAATTGTATATCATACTGCTGAGTTTCACTATTAACCAGGTTTTCTTCAGCTAGCTAAGTGAAATAAAACATAGTTTTATTATATGTTACATATTATAAATTAAATTATCCAGTATTTTTCTTTTCTTTAGTAACTATGATAAAACAAGAAGTGTAGTACTTCTTTTAAAGAAGAAAAGTGAGTTAAAGTTTAAAGTAAGTCAGCAGGTGCTGCTTAAAATAAGCAAATTTTTCATGTCTTATGGTTCCATCAGAAACGGACAGACATAAGAGTAAATATCTAATTCATTAATTAGATATTATAATCTCTAATAATAAGTGAAAAAATTGTATCACTTGATTCAAAAAAATTCCCCTCAATAAATGCTTTTCATAGAATAACACAAAACATACACAGTATATATTAATAAGATAATTAAGTATTGGTTAGAATTAAAAAGGATTAAAGCATTTACAGTTCTTTGGAATCTTGATTTGATAATTATATAATTAAACACCCCTTTAATTTGACAAAATTTCATGCAAAATATTGAGACCTAAAAAGTTCAAATAGAAATGTATACCATACAGGTCATTGCAAAAACTAAACCGATTTTCATGCTTCATTAAGGATGGACATAAATAAGGTGACTAATTATAACTTAAAAATTGCTGAAAACTACTAAGGAGGAAAAACTTTATTATTGCTGAGAGTGAAAATGAGGCGACAGGGGAAGGAGGTGGTCAACTCTCTGGCTGTATTCTTAAATATCTCCATTAATATTCCTTTTTATTTTTTTTTTAAATGCTAGAAATTATCTATATGATTTTTTAAAAAAAATTTATCATTAACCATTCAAGTTAATCATAGTTTAAATATTTTAATATTAAAGCATTAATTAGAAATTGTATTTTTATTTTTTCTTATTGTTTCAGTTCTGTTTCCACAGCCAAAGAACTCTGAACTTAGTATTAAAATAAATGAATAATTGCTGAAAATTTTTTAATTAAATTAATTTGTTTTTGCATACATATTATCTATTTAATTATTATTTAATTTTAAGTAACTATATATAATGAAAATTTTAAAAAATTAGGTAAATTCGTAAATAATGCTATATAGGCTTGGAAATATTTAAAAAAAACAGATTTGGCTAAAAATCTCAATACTTACAAGGTATATACATCTAATCAATTTTATACCACCTTCATTTGTAATGAATGACATTTGCCTATCATTCAGACAAGGTTTTGAGATCCAGCTTATAAAAATTAGGTGACTTTCAATTAAAGAAACCTAATATAGCATTTTTTAACTTCACTTTTTTCTTTAAATGTTTTCCCAGTAAGAAAGTGCAGACGGGATTGGAAGAGGGGATAGAAATTTTTATTTTTAGAGCCCTAACATTGCTTTACATGATTATTATCTCATTATTTAAAAATAAATTGAGCTTTGTATGGTTTATTTTTCTTTAATACTTTTAAATCATATTATTTAAACCTTATTTTGTTTTGATGTGCGACTTATTTTATATAAAAATTCTTCAAGGATTAGTATTGTAATAAGGATAATTATTATATCAGCATCACTTTTCTTATTATTTTTAACTAATTTGAAATCAATGAAATGTTAACAAAGTCCTTCAAAAAACAACAAAACATTTGCCTAATTTATATATCACAGCTGCGAGTGTTTCATTTTCTGCATATATTTATCTGTATATATTAGGCAATTTATAAGTATGATAAATAAATAGATTGATTAATCAGTTAATAATGAACTAAAAGTTACTTCAGGAAAGAGCTCCAAAATCCTTTCTTTCTCCTCTTGAGTTTTGTAAGAAGTGTAAACTTCTTTCCCATAATTTAAAGAAGCTTTAATAAATGCTTGAGAAAATGGTAATAGGCCTTGATGAACTAAAACTGTCTTTTGCAAAGAACCTAAAAAAATCCTAGTCTCATCATAGTTAAGAATAAAGAAAGCCTGAAAAAAAAAAAAACATATCAGTTATATGGAGTATATCAGTTGATGGAGTAAATATGAAGCCAATAGAAATATTTAAAAACAGATATTAGGCAGTTACATATTACCAAACAAAAATACATTTGAATATAAGCAATCAATATATCAATATAAAAGGTTATGCCAATTATGCCAATACTTAAATTATTATGTTTTTTAAATTATAAATCTTTAGTTATTACTTTCTGTTTAAAAAAAACATCTTGTAATTTAATGGCTTAATAATATGCATTTAAACAAAAAAAAAAAAAAAAAAAAAAAAAAAAAATTTTAAATTTTTAAAAAAAAAAAAAAAAAAAGCACTACAGTCATGGACTAATAAAATTAATTTTAATTTTTTAACAATTATTTTCAATTTATGGCAAACCAAAGAGATTCTTTGCTTGCTTTTTTAACAAGAGACTTTGGGTAGTATGTGGCAATTTTTGTGAATACTATAAAAGTTACAATAAATTCAACAAAAAAAATCCATGGGGAGCCGGCTCAGCCGAGGGGATCTGTTTGAATCTTGCTAGACTGGAGTTGTATATTCAAGTCCTGCTTTGGTAGGATTTTATCAAGAAATAAATCCTTTCATGGGTGTTTCTAATAGAGTGGCTATCTCTAGATAGCCCTATAAGCTGTCTACATATAGAATAGCAAAACTATAAGAGAAGGGCTAAGTCTGGTTATTTCATTTAATAATAATTAGGACCCTTGTAAATTGACCTTAATATTCCAAATTATTATAGATACCAAGGCCTTTCTCATCTATAGATTAGATCTCTTCTTTATTAAATATTTATCATAACTTTAATGTTATAAAATATTATAGAATGAATAATAAAAATGTATTACTTATTTTATATTATGACAAGTGCAAGTTTGTTATTTTAGTTCTCATATATGCTCAAAGAACAGTAAATGTAAAAATTAATTTAGGAGGGTTTGAAGGAAGCTATGGTTAGATTCAAAACTTTTCTTTAAATGTTTGGGGGGTTGGGGGGGGGGGGGGTTAATAGGAAGAAAAACATTTCAATAATTAATGAAGTTCCTAGAGAAGATTAATTGAATTGCTTGATGTCAAAGTTAGTAAATGCACAAAAACTTTTCAAGTTGCTTCTTAGGAAGTTCCTAACAGATGTAGCTAGGTTGTTCTCATGACAAAGTTTTAAACTTTTTTTAAAATTAACTCTGAACCTACCTACTAGAAACAGAAAATTAGAAGTCACTAAAATGTGTGTGTATGTGTGTGTGTGTGTGTGTGATATGCATTAGCATTAGCATACCTATGTTCTATAAGCCACAGTTTTCAGTTTTTCTTATTGAAATATAGCATGTAGCTTTAAAATGCAAAATGAAATACTAAGTTTGTTATCAAATCGGACCTAAAGAAGTGAGGGATTACCTGAAATGTAAAGAGCAAGTAAAAATATACCGAGCATAATATTTAATTAAATTATGATTATAAGCGATAATAATATAACAAGCATAATATTTAATTTAATACATGAAACAACACAGTTTTGTTAAATATTCGTTAAGAAAATATTTTAGGTTTACTTGAACTTTTTAGTATGAGATTCTTTTGGGGCCAATAATATGAGTCTTAACCCATATAACGTAAATAACCCAACTTTGTTAGAAATTACTTACTACTAAAAAATCACGTAAGAAGTTTTGTACATATGAATTTTTAGTTATTCAGGCAAAACATTTCTTTTTTGCTAATTTTTTAGTAAAAAATATCCAGCTAAAATATTTTATTTTGTGGCCTAAAATATACCAATATAATAGTTTAGGTGGTGAAAACATAAATAATACCTATTTAATTACTAAAGGAATATTGTACTTTTAATGTACTGCTTGGAATTAGATCACTCAAAATATACTCCATTGCCAACTTAAGTTATCAATATATTTTGTTTTGATTCTATTGTTCACTTCAGTCTTAAAATTTTACATGTACATTATTAATTGCATTTTCCAAATTATTAAAATCATAAGAAATTTTTTTTTTTTTTTTATAATTTTGTGACTAAGAAAATATTTTAAAGAAACAAAATAATAAATACGTTAANAAATTGTCAATATATTAAAAGTATGTATCACAACTCGTAAATATCAAGACAAATTAAAAAATTAAAAGGTCTTGTAAAATTGTGGTTTTGTTTTGTTTTTTTTTAAATTGTACTGTTAGAAAGGCTTATAATCTAAAACATTTCCACATGAAAATAATTATATTATAATACATTTTTTATTTTAACAATAATAAGTGCTAGTAATTGTGAAAAAGCTTTAACTTTTCATTTCCTTTCATCTTATGATCCATTGAATCCATTTATTTTACATCATTATGACTACAAGATGGCATTCTCATATTAAAGAGTTATAAGAATATTTTCTACATTGTTAGTCTCAGAGCCATACTATATAAATAAATATTTTATATATATATATATATATATATAAACACATCTGTGTGTGTGTGTGTTTATGTGTAAAAATCTGTTAGTTTCTTATAGAATTTAATTGCCCAATTTACTCATGAAAATAGTCAAACCTGAGATCAGAAAGTTTATAAACTGGTTTCGATGAAACAATGTGTTCAACTTCCAAATCTATAATTCGAGTTGAACACAATCCCCATTTTCCGTCTTGTAGAATGTTTATTCTTAAATCCTTCTCAAGCTGGTCTTTATAGCTCATTATATCAAATCCATTGGGATCAGAATCAATAAATATAAACCTAAAATAAAAGTGATAACAAATTACACAATTTCAAGCATTAACAAAAGCTTCAACTAAATACTAATGCATATGTTGAATAAAAGGTTATTTCTAATGTCCAAAAGGAAATTAATTGTTTACTATTATAAGTTTCAGGACAAACTATAAATAAATTCCTTAATACAATGTTTTGTAATAAGACACATTCATCAGCATGTTAGTATTAAATTAAAAGTATTCAAGCCATTCTTTATAGCACTAATCACACTATAAAATAAAACATCTAAAATCACAGAATTAGTTCTGGAAAACAAACTAGTAAATTATGGGATGAAAAATTCACACTCTCAATTTTCATCAAAATAATTTGATTAAACAGTT
Organism: Oncopeltus fasciatus; assembly: GCA_000696205.2. Lineage (NCBI taxonomy): Eukaryota > Metazoa > Arthropoda > Insecta > Hemiptera > Lygaeidae > Oncopeltus > Oncopeltus fasciatus. Next base: position 68,037 of record KZ807247.1, read on the forward strand.
TGTAAAACAGAACAGTTGAATTTGAGACAAAGAAAACAGATGTCTACTTTCTACCAATCTTGACATATTCCTCAATGAAGATAAATGCTTCAGGAAGCAGAAATAAGGTTTATGAAGTAATGGAAGACAGAACTGGCTCAGATGGTCAGGGGGTCTTATATGAATGGAATGAACCTACGTACACTGCAAACTGTTCATGCAGGTAAGAGTGGAAAGAAAAATAAAGACCTGGACTGAAGGAGGAGAACAGAGTGAAGGAAGCATTTGAGCATTTATTAATCTTTAATTATAATTAGAGTGAGAGAAATGAGCAGACAGCAGACAGGGACAAATGGGCCAATTTCAATAAAAGGCCTCTCCACACAGTTTAGGTGACTGACTATGATCATGATGATAAGTAAACATTTATATATATAA
>KZ807247.1:72055-83286 GCA_000696205.2 Oncopeltus fasciatus
TGTGTGTGTGTGTGTGTGTGTGTGTGTGTGTGTGTGTGTGTGTGTGTGTGTTTGAGCATTTTGAGGATTTTGGTGAAATAGAATAAGAGAGTGCTTACAGAGAGCAGTTGTGAAATTTTTGTTTTATATGTCATTCTTATGTTTCTAATAAATTTTAATTAGATTCTCAATCTGTCTGATATAGTTGAAGTGCAGTGGAGAGAGTTATACATCTCTAAATTACATTAAATTTGTTAGAGGTTTAATAGGATATTTTAGATTGATGTACAAATGTTGGAGATTGTTTTTGTTATAAAATCTTGAATGAAAATTTAAGGATGAAATATCTTCTCTTCTCATAGACTTTCACATAAAAAAAAGCCATTTTTCCTGATAATTCCAGACCAATACCTCCCCCCTTTCCCAAATCACGAAGACTTTTTTTTTCTTTTTTAAAAATAGACTATCAGAATCACCCTAAAAAAATCAAATTGTAAACCCAAGTATAAATTTGAATTTTTAGGATTAAATACATAGTCATTAAATAAAAAAATAAAATCTTACACAATGGTTTTTTTTTTTTTTAGTTAAAAATTTATTTTCCAATCAATTTAAAAATAACTTTATAAACAGAAGAAAATTAACTACTGCACATTTTAGTTTAAATAAAACTTTTTTAAAACATGTTTTAACATGTTCACGTAGGCTTCAACGGTCGTCAGATGTATTTACCGTTTCTTCTTCCGGGTTGGACTCTCATTCTCTTTTCAGCCCTGAAGAAGCCATCACATGATATGCGAAAGCTCGGCAAATATCAAAAACTTGACACGGTCCAACCCGGAAGAAGAAGCGGTAAATACATGTTTTAATATATCATATTTTCAGTTCTACAAGAGCACATCATAAATATATGCCTATTTTTTCTCCAACAAAATCTCTTCCAAGTCTAATATTTTTTAAATTGTTCAGAAAAAAAAGTTATTTATGAAGAAAATCATTAAGAACTCATATTTTTAAGATTAGAAAAAAAGAAAAAAATATTCAGCAATGGTATGTTAGATAATGGAAGAAGAAATGTAACCCTTCAGGAATTTTCCTTCTTTCTTCAACTTGCTTGGCTTTTGTCCCTATTCAATTATGAATTTGGAAGAAAGTATGCTTTACTCATAAATGGCAATGATTTACGTACAAGCCACATTATAAAGACTTTTGACAATATCTTATTTCAATTTAGTTTGATAACCAACATTTAAATAGTGAAACTTTATCAAGACTTTTGTTGATATTTGTTAGTTTTACTTTCTCTTCCTATGAAAAAATGTTAATAAAATTATTAAATGATGTTATACTTACAGCACAGCATAAAGTATATCTTTCATTGTCTATTAAAACACTAAAAATAGTGGCCAAAGTAGAAGGTGTTTGTTCCCCTTTAATGAGCATTAGACCACCTCTCGCAGATCTCAGAACATTTATAGAATTTTCAAGTTCATTACTCCCAGTTAGAATGAAACAGTACTCTGATTTAGAATCACACTCATAACCACCCAAACTGCTGTCCGTTGAAGCTACTTTTATTTGAATCTATGTAAAAAAAAAAAACTTTAAATATTTTTTCTGCTTCAATTGTAATAATTTCAAGTAATAACAATATCAAAATGAAGGTTCTACCTGAATATCATTCTTCCACTTCAATACATTGTGAAGTAAATCATGCAAGTCTAACTCTTCTCGAACTTCAAAAACAGAAAGGCTAATATTGGATGATCCTATATCATAAATGTTTTTAGAAAGAAAATCAACAGTCAATTCAAGTAATTCATTCAGACTCTGAAAGAGAAAAAAAAGGCAAAATGTTACATTTTAGTAAAAACTTTTATAATTTTACAACAATAATAAGCTTAGCAAAAATAAAGCAAATGAATTTGCAGATTAGTTTTGTAAACTAAGTATTTGGGATGTTCACTTATGTGCTTTCAACACTAATTTTTGAATGTAGAATCTTAAGTTAATTGAGCCGATACAAGTCTCTTTAGTACTAAACTCGTTCATTTTAGATGTTTGACATCTGTCTTCATCAACTTACTGCAATTTTGGTTGTTGCATATGGAATGAAATTCAAGTCTCCGCACAAAAATTTTTTTTCTCGGTGATCAAAAAGTTCAGGAAAGTTTATACTTTTGGGATATAAAGCTTCTATTCCATCAGACAGTAGAATGCCAGTGACACTATTATAATACACAAGTACATCTAAAAAATAAGTTTAAATAAGACTAAGATTAAATAAGTTTAAATAAAATAAAGCACATATTAATTTGTTCATATAACCTAAATTACCTCTTTTAACATTTCTGTCAAACTTTGAAAAATCTATTGTTATATGGTGAAGTGAGTTGATGAGCTTCAACTGATTTTGACAACTGAAAAGAAGTGCGGGAAGTTTGAGAATTGAGTCCAAGAAGCAAACAAGCTCCCCATTCCACTCTACAATGGCGCTTATTTCTGGAGAAAAAAATTTTTATTTTTACAATATAAAATCACTAAAATAATTTAATAGAAAAAAAAATCTAATAATATAAGCAATTAGTAAACACTCCAATTAATCATCTTTTATGTGCAATGGCTTCTAATTCACCAAGTGATTTCATTAATAAACTATATAGTTTATGTAGTTATGGTGTTTGGAAGTGTCATAATATGGTATGGGCTATTTCTAAGCTTTATGCTTAATAACATCCTGAAAGTGCAAATATGCCATCTTACAAAACTGTAAACTGGAAGAGTTGTAGCATAAATTTTAGTGGAATAGTCGATAGGGTGGTCAGTCCAGTTCTCCGAATCTCACTCCACTAGACTGTAGAATACTAAAAATACTGCCAACAGAAAGCCATTGGGCAGCCCTGCCTAGCTCAGAAAAAGGTTTGCTGAGTTCTGAAGAAGAATACCAAGGGAGGAAATATGTTTTTGTGTCCGTAATCTGACAATACATTTAGATATGTGTATTAGAGCTCATGGAGACTACAATGATGTTGAGCAAACCCGATATTAAAACTATGTAAATCCTTCAATTTCAAATATATTATCAGATTATTTAATAACTTTCTAAGGATTTTGAAAGAAGATAGTAAAAAATAAAAGTCATCTGTAGAACACAGCATGCTAACCATCTGTGGATTGAAAATAGCAAAAAACTAGGTTAAACTAGAGAACTAGACCAACAACTTTTTCCCTAGGCATTTTTTGATTGAATCATCTATTTAGCCATGAAAAGCATTTGATACTATTTATCTTGGACACCCTGGAGATATATACACTGACGGACAAAATTAAAGGATCACTTACAAATATTTATATTATTATTAAATAAGAGATAAAAATAGAAATTCCATTGCCCCAGACTGGACTTTGCGTTGTATCTTATACAGTTAATCCAGTACCTGTTTATATTCCCACCCGTTTATGGAGAAAAGGGTCAGCTAATCCACTTATTTTCTTTCTTCCTATCAGTAAATGGTTAGTTGTTAGCAAAGATTCATCTTATTGAAGATTTTCTAACATTTAAGAGACTTTAGTTTTTACTTGTGAGTTTAGTAAGAACATTGTAATGGCCAACAGAAAAGCATTGACCGAAGAGGAATCACTTCGTGCTGTTGCTTTGAGTGAAGAAGGGTTTTCTCAAAGGCATATTGCGCAACGGCTCCAGCGGTCACAATCCGTAATGTCCAGGGTGCTTAGTAGGCACAGTCGTACTGGAGGGCATACAAGAAGTGTCGGACAAGGCCATCAGGGAGAGAGGTATGCTCCATGCACTTTTTCTCCAAGGGTTGCGTTTGGTGGTGGGTTAGTGATGGTATTTAATGTGTGATGGAATTTAAACTTCCGTACAGAGTTGGTTCTTGTGAACCGTGGCTCTATAACTGCTGACAGGTACATTAGAGAGGTACTTGAGCCACATGTAATACATTTCGCCAGAAATATCGAAGGTAACTTTATTTTTATGCACGATAATGCCCGACCTCACGTTGCTCGATCAGTGCAAAATTTCCTCATACAAGAAGAAATTGACGTTATGGCTTGGCCACCCAGAAGTCCAGATATGAACCCAATAGAGCATGTATGGGACATGCTCGGAAGACGTGTCCGCCCCTGAAACCCACAAAATTTGGCAGATTTAAGGGAAATGTTAGTGGAAGAGTGGAACAACATCCCAGAGCAATATGTAAGAGCCCAGGTCGCTGGAATGGGCAGGAGAATGGAAGCAATTATCAGAGCTAGAGGTGGGAATACCAATTATTGATCGTTTTCCTCGAATTCTTCCTTTTTATTCAGTTTTGTTATTTCATTTCATTTCAAAGATTTACTTTTTTCATTTTGAGACTGTAGGACATTTTTATTTTTTGGATTGTTTTCCTATTAAAAATTTCTAGAAAAGAATTTTTTATTTTTTATAACCCTTATAATAAAGTGTGACTTCCAAAGAAAAAAGAATATTTTCAAAAATACCCTATACAGTTCAGTAATTTCAAAATATTGAAGTGATCCTTTAATTTTGTCCGGCAGTATATATATTTTATTTTTTTATTTTTTTCCTGAGGGATCTTTAGCCACTCCATGTGGTACTTATATGCGCTTGACTGGACCTTAGAGATATATACCAGTCTTACCAGGTATGCAAGTTTAAAATGTCGTTTTAATTCCAATAGAATGCGCTCTTAGCCTATTGAAGGATTTGCTTATCTCTAAACGCTATTTTGTTTGTTAGTCATTTGTTTACAAAAGTCAGATGTTTTTAAGTCGTTTACGTGGACGTATCATACCTTTCTTTGGTGTTAAAAATGTCTAATTTTAAGCCAAATAAAGAGCATTTGCGGCATGTCATGATTTTCTTATTTAATCAAAAGAAAAAGGCATCTGAATGTCATCGAATTTTTGTAGAGACTTATGGCGATCTTGCTCCAACCGTCAAGACATGTGAACATTGGTTTCAACGTTTCAAACGTGGTGATTTTGATGTTACTGATCAAAAACGAGAAAATCGACCAAAAAAGTTTGAGGACTTCGAATTGCAATCTTTATTAGACGAAGACAATACCCAAACCCAACAAATGATGGCAGAACAGTTGAATGTCACTAGGCAAGCCATTTCCGATCCATTTTCTGGGAAGAAGACAATGCTGTGTGTGTGTGGTGGGATCAGAAGGGAGTAGTCTACTACGAGCTTCTCAAGCCCCGCGAAACAGTCAATACCGAGCGCTAACGACAGCAAATGATCAATTTGAGTCACGCATTGATCGAAAAACGCCCAGAATGGGCTCACAGGCACGCCAAAGTCATTCTTCAGCATGATAACGCTCCTGCACATTCAGCCAGATTGACTAAGGAAACGATTTCTTCGCTTGGTTGGGAACTCCTACCCCTCCCGCCGTATTCACCTGACCTGGCGCCTTCTGATTATCACCTCTTCTCATCGATGGGACACTCATTGGCGGAGCAACACTTCAACAATTTCGAAAACGTACGAAAATGGCTCGATGAATGGATTTCAAATAAAGATGAAGCATTCTTTTGGAATGGTATCCATATATTGCCCGAGAGATGGACAAAATGTGTAGAAAGCGAGGGCCAGTACTTTGAATAAAATATATTATACTTTTTTTTAAATTACTGTGTATATATTTTAAGAAATAAACGACATTTTAAACTTGCATACCTGGTATACACATTTATGCATTTGGGTACACAACCAGGTAGTTTTCCCAGGAGCAGGGTGATCAGTCCTGCATTCCCACTAACCTTTGAGGACCTGTGCTTTTGCTGTAGGAATTTATTCCTTTAGATAAGTTGGTCACCTTTAAACTGACAAATTTTATTCATCCCGAGGCCCCTCCTGGAGGGGGCATCGTTCTTTATAACTAGGGCATTACTGCATCACCAGTCCTCCCTTATTAGGGAACCCTGGTAGAAAACTTTTTTACTAATAGTTCGAAAAAGGACTGGGGGAACAGGGATAGATATAAACCCAGTAACTTTAATATGTGAGTCATACCTGTAGCCACCCCACCATGTGTGCCCACACACACACAGATATATATATATATAAACACATCTGTGTGTGTGTGTGTTTATGTGTAAAAATCTGTTAGTTTCTTATAGAATTTAATTGCCCAATTTACTCATGAAAATAGTCAAACCTGAGATCAGAAAGTTTATAAACTGGTTTCGATGAAACAATGTGTTCAACTTCNAAAAATTAATGAACATTATAAATTAGGAGCTTACTTGACAGTAGATATCGAAAACTGCTTCTAAAAAATATTTAAAAGAATCGCATACTTACATATATATAAATAAACAATAAACAGTGCAATATAAATGAAAAACTTAATTTAAGTAATGTTTAAAGCTCAAAAAAATTAATATAATTTAAGACAAATTTTGAAAGGAAATGGGATGAATTAAATATCAATAAAGCTAGGCTTTTAAAGTGAATTTAATGCATAAAAATTTATATTATAATGCATATTACCATGATTCTTACAAGACTACTGAAATAAGTCTAATATTTAGGGCCATGGCAGAGCTAAATTTAATTTTTAATATAGGAAATTAGTGAAAGGGAATTTAATTTAAAAACATCAAAAAAATTGAAGAACAGAACATCACCTACATTATTTGGGAGAAAAATGTAATTCAAATGCAAAAATTGGATATACAATGTTAATGTGGCATACACGAGTATGAACAGGTTACTGTGTGCATCTAAATAGAATTATAAGACAAAGTGAAATAATGTGGAGCACACACTATACTCCCAAGGTTAAAGAATACTTAAGTAAGAAGACATAATTTTAACTGAGCAACAATTTAACAGAAATGCAATTTACAAAGGCTAACTACTGTGGTTTATCAGGTAACTCTTAATACTACAGAAAAAAAAACAATAATTAAAATAACTAAATCAATTTAAAAGAAAGTACCAGTGTCAGAAACAGTGGCGGACTTAATCAACCTAAAGCCCAGTCCAAGATCATGGCCCATGTGTTTGAAATAGGAATAGATTAGTTCTCCTGGGAATTCTGTCCCAAGAGAAGGCATTCCAATTTCCTTTAATCCAAATACCATGAAATCAATTTCACCAGAGGCTACTGCATCTAAATTGCAACAAACCTCCCAGCTTCCAGTTCCCTTTCCAATTGTTAGGAATAAGTTAATGGACTCTGGAAAAAAAAAAAATACTACTTCAAATCATAAAATTTTGGATTATAAGTAAAATAATAATAATATTATCAGTAAATAATACAATTTTATTATTGTTAAAAAAAGAAAAATATTATCCTGAATGTAATAAATTATTTTTAAATTGAAAAATTTAATTAATTAAATGGGCTTAATCTGAGCCACATTTACAATTTTAGAAAGTCTGGAATTCAGGGCCTGCATAAACTAAGCAGATTTTTTAGGTTTCATTCAAGATCAAACATGGAAATGATAAATTATCTTTTTCACTATAATTTTATTTAAAATTGGATAAAGCATGAGTATAAAAACAAGATCATTCTTAGACTGAATCTAGAGTGTCTAGATAAATAAATGAAAGAATGGTGAAAAAAATCCATCTTCATAGTTAAATACTTAAATATATGTTTCAATATGTTTTCCATTTGCTGGAATGTGCTCCTTGCTGCATTATTTTACAATTTTCAAAATATAAATATTTTTTTATTTTTTATAAGCAGCAGATTTAATTACTATAATACACCATTCTCTAAAAACTAATTCTTAGATTAGGTGAAGTACTCCTTCTAAAGTAGTATATTACTACAGTGTGTGAGCACTCGTGTGCACGCATGTTTGTGTGGGTGGGGCTTTTGGGGTGTGCATGCATAAAATTATAAATACCTTCTGTCAATTCCAAGGATTTATTCATTTTTATATTTTGAATTTTAAGAATTTCTGTTGTTGATTGCCTCATCAGTTGGTAATCTTGAATAACATTTACCTGAATGTAAAATTTCATAGATTTAAATAAACAATTTTCAAAATTTACTAATAAGAAAATTATTATATTCAGTATTTAAACTTACTAAGTAGAATGAAAGAGGAATAATTGCTTGATCAAATATAGTATGTTCTTTAAGGTAAGTAAACTGTTGCAAATTAGAACTAATTTGTATATATCTTGGTTTAATATCAACTAAAGGTATTTTCGATTTTTGATGACCCTGCAATTAAAGATTACAACATTGTTAAAAATAAATCACAATATAAATAAAAATTCAATAAAGTATAAATATTTATTCAATATTATTATAAGGCGCATATTTATGCAAATGGGAAATGAACCATATTACAATCACTGAAAATTATAAGTTCATTCTGTAACGTGATTTTAAAAAATCTTTCATAATTTATAGCTATTTCAAAAAGTTAAAAATTATTAAGAAGTTAATTGGAAAAAATATTTCAATGAAGAACTGGAAGGCCTGGAGAGACAAAGAAAAAGAAAGGTTGGAGATAGAAAGGGGTGCTATGGTGGGAAAGTGTCAAAATATATGTGCTATGGTGGGAAAGTGTCAAAATATATGTCTCAATGATTTCTAACCCATAGGCATAGGAAAAAGGAGAAAATATATTATCAGTTTAGAGGTAAAAAAAAGTTAAGCCAGATATTTGAGAACTTTTTCTGAAAATATTATGCTATAATAATATATATGGTTTAAAAAATAAAATAACTGACCTTGATTTTTTAATAGTAACTTTTTTAACTTTAACTTAACAAATAGGTAATTTGACATATATTCCACCCTTTGATGTTTTTGTGCATCTATTTATGATTTAAAGAATACATTCAACTAGAAGAATTAAAAATATTATGTTAGTTATGTGAATGATATGAAATTATTAGCTCTGGACTCAAAAGTTTTACAAATTATGATAAAAAACTTCAATGATTATATGATTGGAGGTTGGTTGGCTGTCGAGTGTTATGCTGAAGAGATTAGTCAAGGTTTTGGCAAGGATCAGAAATTATTATTTCTGATATAATAATTGGTAATTACCAATTGGTAATTGGTAATTACCAATTTTTTGGTAATTATTTTATTATTGCCATCTTTCTGCTTAACTGGTGAGGAGAGATCTTCGAGAGACATAAACCTCCTTCGGGGATCTCTCCATATATCATTACTTACAAGTTAAGTCGAAATATGGGCAATATTAAAATAATAGGCAATACTTAATTTTGGAGTATTTTATTTTTCTGATCCTGGCCGACACCTTGACTAATTTCTCCAGTTTAATAATTATAGTGAAAAATATAATCTGAAACTATACTTAGCAAACTCAAAGATGGTAAAGAACAAAAATTTATACTCAATAATCAATTAATGAATATTATATTAATCCCAAACTTATTGTTATAAAAACCATTTGTTATTGTATTGTACAAGAAAAAAATGTGTGAATTTAATTTGGAATAGCATTCTATTCTATCTTTTAAAAGAAAAATAATACTCTTNTATTTATCTTTTAAAATTTATTAATTAATTTATAAAAAATGTGAAATTCATTAGTGTAGAAAGTTTTCCTAGATATGTTTATTGGTATTTGCATGTTTGATATTAGTTGGCTCCCAGGGCTCACATACAAAAATTATCATGGTATCGGTCAGGGTGTAAAATAAATATATTTATATTGAAATATAATGTTGAAACTAAATACAATAATTACAACTGTAAATAATATTATATATATTATTAATGATGGAAACAGGAGTATAAATAAAAACTTCTGTTACTAACACTCTGGTCACAGCCCTTTTCAGCTTCCTTTGAAGTAGACACCTGTCTGAATCCCTTCTCTTAAAGCCTTATTTATTTAATTCATTTTTCGGTTAACAGTCTTTCTTTTTTTAACTTTCCTCAGTGGTTTTACAATCAGTTCATCCGTCATCTTATGTATGAAGTGATGATGAGATTCCTCTGTAGATGACAATTGGTAATTATACCTAATTTTAGTTAGCTTTTGTTGAATTTAGTTTCCACTTGATATTTCAATGTCCCTCTTTATTTTTTACAAATATGCATAAAATTAATTTTAGTTTATTCTCATATTCATGTTTTCATTCTCACATTATTATATTTTATAGACTTAATTATATGTTCTATTTAGTGTTGAATTTTGCATGCTGATGGCTAATATCATAAGCCAAAATATTGGCAACAATACATAAAATAATAACCAAGTAATTTTTCAGTGTATTTATTTTATACCCTGGCCTGAAATATACATAAAAATAATATCAACAGAGAAGACGGATACAGATTGAGCAAAAACTGGAAACCAGCGCTAATTGACAAGAGGATCCAACCAATCAGTGACCAGCTACCTGACTACTCCAGAGACCAGCAGTATCAACCAATGGGAAGGCAGACTTCGCCCAAGGACAAGACCGCGCCGGGATTATACACCACCTGGTGTATAAAACATGGTAAATATATACCATCTGGATTTTTAAAAAATCTCTCTACAACTCTCATTCTCTTTTCAGCCCTGAAGAAGCCATCACATGATGTGCGAAAGCTCGGCAAATAAGAACAATTTGACTCGGTCCAACCCGGAAGATGAAATGGTAAATACAAATGTATTTTTGTTGTTAACATTTATACATTATAATTTATAGAGGAAATATCGTGTTTAGAAGGTCTTAGATGTACTAAAAATTTATTTGACACTTTGATCCTTGAACAGGTGTGTACTTATACTGGTACACCTACTTATACTGGTGTGACCTCAGATGAATTGGTTACATTAATAACTTAATGTGATTGCTCACTTTTTTCAAATTAAAGACACGAACCCACAATCAAGCTTTATTTTCTAACCAAAACTAATAATATACCCCACACTTTGATTAAGTAATATTCAAAATAAATTATAATTTGGTAGAATTAAATAAAATTCTTACAACAAATTTTTGAGGTGTTGATGCAACAGTTTTAATCCTCCACAACTCTGAATGATCCCATATCACAAGATCATTCAATGATGGGGTTCCACGGGAAACAGGAAACTCTACAGGTGGATAAAGCTTCTCAATCTCTAAGCTGAATCCTTCAAGATATAATCTAGAAAGAATATAAAAATTTTAGAAGCTCTTAAAAAAGAAATTCTAGTAGTTGACCTTCAATTCTCTCTCTCTCTCTCTCTCTCTCTCTCTCTCTCTCTCTCTCTCTCTCTCTCTCTCTCTCTCT
>KZ807247.1:105802-133286 GCA_000696205.2 Oncopeltus fasciatus
TGTTATTGTTAAAGATATATATATATATGCAGTAAAATGAATCAATGAAAAAAAAGAGTAGGACTAAATGACTAATTTGACTCATAAACCTGATAAGTAGAAAATTTGGTGTCACTGTGGCTAACTCAAGGTCAAATGGGAGGGGAGAGGTGAGGAAGGCGCCCAAACCTTCAAATTCATATAATCAGATTTTTCATAAGGAAAGCCAATTGTTCACGTTGGCACTATGATATAACCATACATATATATATATTTATTTATTTATTTATCACTGTGCACTTTAGCATCCTCAATTTTTAAAATAACTAAACCAAATTTAGTATTTAAGCTTTTATTCTCAAATGGTTGGTGATTGTTATTGAATAATTTTATACTAGTCATTTTTTTTTTTTAAGCAATCAATAATACTAGCAGAAATTATGCCCGACACTTTGGACATTATAAATTTGTGTATTCTTAATGTTACTCATTTCATTATTTTCCTTTCAGAATTATTATTAAGAAAATTAAGATGTGCTAATATTTATTGTAATTTTATTAATTAAAGTCTATCAATGAATCAATAACTCAATGACTCAATGAAAAAGTCTATCACTGGAGGAGGAGCTTTGTAATCTAAGAAGATTTCTTATGTAATCTAAGAATGTTTCTTTAAAGGTGGCCATAAATGAGAGTAAATGTGACTTATTTGATATTAGAAGAGCGATTGGAGTTGAGAAGAGCAATTAATGTAAAAATAAGATCACTGAGGCTGGTTCTAGAATGTTCAGGAAAGAAGAGTTAAGAGATAAGTTAAATTTACTCTTACTAGTTATATTCATAAATATTTACCTTAATAAATGTTTTCTCAAAAATTTTATAGAACACAAATGATAAAAAATTAATTTATTAACAGTTGGCATTAAACAAAAATCAATAATTTTTTTCTTAACTCTAATTATAAAGAAGATAATGCGTATATTATTTTTGATTTTCGCTTAAACCCATCCTCCCTCACATTTGATTTCCGCCAATATAACTTATATAACAGTTTAATATAAAAATATTAAATATCGAATTTAGTTTCTACACCTTAAAAATAAGGGGACCAGCCAAGTCCTCCAATATTCCTAAATAAAGGGGTGCATAAAAAAAATGATAGTTTTTTAACCAAATATTTGTATTATTATATCTTTGATATCAAATACAACTAATAGGCAATTTAAAGTCCATTTTTATTTAGCCATCTGTTAGCTAATTCTTTGGAATGGCTGTTAAAGAACTCTTGGGCCGCAATTTTAACTTCCGCAAAATTATGAAATTTTTCCTTTGAAGAAAATGAACCTTGGGTCAAAACAAGAAGTAATCCAATGATACTATATGGTGGATGAGGGAGGAGTTCGAACCCATGAAGTTCTTTAAACTTTTCTTCGGCTCAACAGGATGTGTTGGAATAAAATTCCTTTCCAGTCGATAAAAGTAGGACAGCTTCGCGTACAATCTTTGCAGTTCTTCACAGTCGAGTTCAAAACTCATAGACCATCCACAGAAGAACAAAATCTTGATGAATAACACCTTCAAAATTAAAAAAAAACCAAGTATTGATTATTTTACAAATTAGCCCCATTCAGCAATCAGAAAAGCAGCCTATCTAGCCACTGCTTACAAGAATTTGAATTTTGTTAATAAACCAACTTTTCATCACAGTTAATAATCTTCCAGTAAAATCTCATATCAAAAGGGGTTTTCAATACATTTTCACAAATTTCTAACCTCTTTGATGATTACTGAGGAGTAAATTGGTGAGGGACCAGTCTACTGTTTCACCTTCCCCAAGGAAGATGGCGATTAACAGTATCTTTCGACACACCCAACACCCTGGCACCCAGGGTGGATTTGACTCAACAGCTCCTGCAGAACCTCATCAATATCCATTGATGGTTGCCCAGGGCCCTTCTTTCTTTCCAACGTTGCATCTCCACTGCTAAATTTTTCAAACCAATATAGCACTGTGAGCTGTTCTATGACACCTTCCTCTTAATAGAATTAACCTAAATTATGAAAATTGAACAATGTAATGTTTCTTCTTTGAGGCAAACTAAAAAAAATAATAATAATAAAATACAGAGGCTTTTTTGAAGGAGTCAAATAAGATTTAACAAGCTTAGAGAATTCTCCCAATGGATTATTCAGTATTAGCATGTATTAAATAGGATTAAAACATTGACAGTACTTTGAAGTCTTGAATTAGATAAATGGTGATTTTTTTTTAAACACCCCTTTATTTTAAGAAATGTCAAAGCCCAGTCTTAAAAACTTCTTAAACATTTTTCTTAATATGGATGTATCGAATGTATAGTATGTTATAAAATTACATTTTAAACAAATCATATTCTATATTTTTTTCGACAATAATAATAACGAAGTTATTAATAATCATAGCCAATTAATGAACTTATCCGACGGTTCAAAAAATAACACACACACACACATATATATAATTTTGAAAGTACACTATTTTTGGCTTTTCCTTAGTAGGCTAAGTAAAGTAAGTAAAGGTCAGTAAAAAAATTTCAAAAGTTATAATTTTTTACCAAACAATTTTTTTTGAGTCAATATCTTTATGGCTTTTTGAGGTAAAAAAAAATACAAAAAATATTTGAATATAGAGATTTTATTTTCCTAAATAAGGCTCATTGTGAGATAATGAAATGTAACAGGAGAAAGTTAAGAAAAGGATATCATGTTGGTACCATGAAGTAAGTTCGAAAAAATTTTTACATATCCATACCGATTCTTATTACAGAAGCTAAAAGTTTGGTTAGTTCAAAATTATAAATAAACTTTGTTTACATATATATACATGGTAGGTTGGGTTGGGGGAGGAGGGGTTAGAGAGTGATTTAATTATAATATTTTTGTTATTGTTAAAGACACAAAAAAAAAAGCATAGAGGATAATAGGTGTATAACACTATTTTCTATCATACATATATCACGTTACTAAAAGTATAATAAGGAAGTTATTGAAGATTGTAACTTGGAATGTTTGGTGGGAGCTATCTCTCTTAAATTTATATTTAAATGAAAAATGTTTAAACATATATGATAATATTTTTACCTATCCCAAAGATTTAAGAAAGATCAATTATTGGCATTACAAAAAATCTATAGAACCTAAGTTGTAGGAAATGTAATTTTTTAACAATTTTATTATATAATATTTTTACATGAATTGTATATTCAGAAAAATATTTAAGAATGTAATTTAGAAGGTTTGACGGGTCTTATTATTTTAAATGAAATTTAAAAGTTTTAATCACTGTAGAAAAATCACTGATTATCTTTTAGTAGATAAATTAATCTTTAAAGTCTTGATTGAAAAAAATTCGTTCTCCAATCCCAATGTTTTGTTTTGCGACACAAATCTTCTTTAGGGTTAAAAATTACAAGAACATATAATAGCTTTTGTTATTAACAATGTTTCAGGAAAATGTAATTTATATTCAATCTCATTAATAAATAATTAAGAGATATATTGTCAATCCGTCTAACTAAATAAACATATCTTATAGCTTACCAGTCAAATTCATTGTGTATGATATCCTATTTGCCTGCATTGATCTGCTGTGTCCCAAAAGAGCTAGACCAATGTTCATGACGTCCATCAGGCATTCATATTCCGTCTCAGAGGTCACTGAATTTGTTATAACTGCTGTGTTAGTGCCCCACAAATCTTGAGGATTTATTCCTGTTGGAAAATTATATGTTTTTAAGTCAAAAAAAATTTATTCAAAGAAAAATATGTGTTTTTCTATTTAGGTTTACGCACACATATACATACATTCCGACATTAATGGGAGTGTTAAATACAATCTGTGGAACACACTTATGTGAGGAATTTTCACTTGTGAATACTCAGTTGTCACTCGTTACTATCAATTTTGCTGTACATAAATTACCTACTAATTCTGCTCAGTAGATCAATAATTGAGGTTCGGACAGAAGGGATTTAGGAAAAAAGTCTTCGGAGAAAAAAATAGTAAGAATTCATTATTTCATCCAAACAATTCGGCTTGCAATGCAAGTCATCTTCATGACTGAAAAATTTCTGGATAATGGACTGATGCTAGGGTCATTATTACAGTGTTATTACTGTAAAATTCTAAATATGAAATTTTGTAGGAAAACAAATAAATAGTAATGGAAAGTAAAATTTATATATTATTCATAATATTGTATGTGAAAATAATATGTTAGGAAAGGTTATGAGTAAATATGAATACATAATGACTGTGCAGGGAGTATCTGTCTTGCCTGGCTATCAAGTAACTATTGTAAAGAGTCGGGAAAGGAGGGAATGGACTATGCTAAAAGGGGCAGGCAGAGAGGGAAGTTATTTGATAAAGTATATATATGTAATAAATCTTCTAATTTGGTTTCAAGCAGAATTCATTTATTTTAATTATACTTCAAGTACAAAAATTCCCTCCTCGAGCCTCTTCCAGTGTGCACTAATTCAGTATAGTATCATAAATTTTTTCAACCTCTAAGAAATATCTTTTGTTATTTTTTATCTTTGCTTTAGTGAATACTCCTCCCGCACATCTCTAATGGTGCTATAATAAAAGTCAACTCCCAAAGCTCAAATACCAGCCCAACTCACTAACTATTATTTCTATTGTAATGTATCTTAAAACATAGTATCGAATACAGTCCGTCAAGTACAGTGACCTGACCCACCATCGGATGGGTTAAATTTCCAACAATGGACTTATCAATATTTTTTTGTTTGGCACACAAGTTGCCAATATTGTATTTTTATGCCCGAAACAGGTAATTCTGCTGGCATGCTACTTGAGGTTTTCCTGTACATTCCTTTTATTGTTCATTTCCAGGATTAATGTTTCGCTAGACCTGAGAGATCCTAGTCAAAATGGAACTCTCTAGACGAACCTTTTCCAACTATAATTTTGGCCTCTTAAAAGAAAAGCATTTATCTCGGTTATTTCTTTTGGAATGGCTTTCTGCCACTACTTATTCAACTCTCAATAAACAGGTGGGTCACCTGATAATTGTAGGTGGTCTTCTCTTCTCCACTTTCGTAGCAACAGTTGTGCACTACACACATATATTTACAGGCTAAGACGAATCCTATCAGCTTCCCCAACCTCCCATGCTCATCCCATTAGCTCTTATGTTCCTTTTTCTTTTCTATTTTTCTCGTAAAATGGGTCTTTTACGAAAATAAACAGTAAGAAAAAATCAATCAACTGAGCAGTCAGTTTACACAAACTGGAGTAAAATACATGAAAAATTTATTTATTTTACCTGCATCTAAAACAGCTGAAAAAGCGAGTTCAATGCAGATCCTCTGGTTTGGGTCTGTAACCTCGCAGAGACGACGGTGAAAACCGAAGAATGTCATATCCATAGTGTCTCGCTCTTTGATTTTTCCCAAATCATTAGGGATATCCTCAAATGGTGGAGCTGAAAAATACATAGTCACAAGAAAATAAGTACTATTCTGGGGGGGAAAAAAACCTTAACAAGCGAATAAAATAAAAATGTAAATAAATAAACGACAAAAATAAATTGACTTAGATATTCTTCAAATATTTAATTAATTACCATCCATAAATACAATCACAATGTTAAATACTGGGGAGTTTTCCAAAAGTGAAAGATGGTGTCTATGTATGTATTTGAAACATCTCTTCTAGAATATCGATCTCATATCTGGTGCTTGACAGCAAGCGAAAATTCTTCTTTTCAACAATAAAGGATATTAAGATTAAACGCAAGAGTGATTGCTGTTATTTTATAGGAGATGAAGTAAGGAAACTGTTTAAGCAGACATTTTTAGCAAATACCGAAGGAGGTTGTTCCCATGTCAGATTTTTTGGAATTATTTAGATATTTTCTTCGATTAAAATTATATATATANTATATATATATATATATATATATATATATATATATATATATATATATATATTATAGTTTTACTCTGTTACTAGGTATAATATTCAGTATAGAGTAATGAAACAAAACAGATTTGACTATTGATAAAATATATATTTCGTAAGTATGAGGTCCATTAAATATGGATTCCAATACATATACTTACACTGGGGAACACATTTTTCGTCGAGTTAGATCTGACACAGTTTTCACTAATTCTTGGCATCTGAATCTGAGAATAACCTTAGATTTTGTCTATCATGTCATCTTTTAAACTACAGGATATCCTCATAAATCATAAAAAATCATGCGTTTAAAAGAACTTAAAGTAAAAACGTACCAAATTTATAGTTTACAAAACTTTTAATCTAAGTTAAATCGAGTTCATACATATAAAATTGTTTAAGTAATGAATAGTACTTAAAAATTAAGATAAAAATTTGCGTTTATAGCTTTTTCTGGAGTGTTCAGTTTGTGTACATTCG
Organism: Oncopeltus fasciatus; assembly: GCA_000696205.2. NCBI lineage: Eukaryota > Metazoa > Arthropoda > Insecta > Hemiptera > Lygaeidae > Oncopeltus > Oncopeltus fasciatus. The sequence continues at coordinate 112,230 of KZ807247.1, forward strand.
AGCTTGATGCTCCAACAATAGTCAGCGATCATATGTAAGTCCCATCTACCTTGATAACTTGCTTCCGTGACCCTCAAATTTTGATTGAAACGATCAACCTGCTCATCACTGAATGCACCAAGATTGTCCGGGAAATTAGCAAGGTGGCTGTGTAAAAAATGCAATTTAATGCTCATGTTGCAACCTAGCTTTTGGAAGCTTTCCAAGAGTTGTTGGACAATTTCGGAGTAATTCAATGCTCGTTTTTCCAAGAAAGTCTTTAACAATGTTTTGAATACCAACCAAGCATTCTTTTCAATTTATGACATTGTCTGCAAGAAGCTATCGAATCTGTGGACGATCATTTTCTCACTGGCCTTTATCTTTTAAATGACAGGCTATGAAATTTCGACACGAGATACTTGAAACAATCTCCTTCAGTTAGCAAAGCTTTAACGAATTGCTTCATGAGACCAAATTTTATATGCAGAGGTGGAAATAAAATGTTCTTTCTGTCGACAAGTGGCTGATGCACGATGTTTGGATCACCTGGTCTCAGATCCGGTCTTGGCGGCTAATTCGACTGCACTCAATTTTGCGCACGAGCTCTGCTGTCCCACTTACACAAAAAGCATGGATACTTTGTGTATCCACGTTGTTGACCATGTAGACCATTTTAAACTCAAATGATCCATTGGTGCATGTGATATTGCAACAGATCAATGACTTTCTTCATAGTGTCATATTCTTCACGCAAACAAACTGAATGGCCAATTGGAACTGAACCAAAAAAATTTCCATTGTGGAGGAGAGCACACTTCAAGCTGCGCTTTGAGCTAACTATAAACAGTCACCAGTCAGTTGCGTTATAGTTTGAAACTCCCAATTCTTCAATTAAACCACTTACATTATGGCAAAACACAAATCCACCACCACGTCGAAAGTAATGCAGAAATGCCTTTTCTCGTGTTCGAAAATAGGATACTTTGGCTCCCTTTTCAAGCAAGTCTTTCTCATTGAGTCGTGATTCTAAGAGCTCTGAAGCTTTTTGGGATTGTCCCAAATCTCGTACCAAATCATTTAGCTTTTGTTGTTCGAATTATTTACGTACGGAGTCATCTTCAATGTCGAACTCTTCATAGTTAGAGTCGCTTTCATCTGCACCATATCCGTATTCCCCTTCTTCCAAAGAGGGAAATTCATTGAAAGCTGGCACGGGGACTTCGGCTAAATGTGAAGTATACACTGGGTGTATAGCTGACGGTAAACTAGGATCCTCTATTTTACATTTGTTTTTCTTGTTATATCCTAATGTTTTCACTATACAAAAGTAACAATCACTTGAATGATCTTTGGGCTCGAGCCAAATCAGCGGTATACCAAATGGAAGCTTAGCACGTGTTCCCTTGGTCCACATTCGTAAACCCTCAACACACTGTTTACACACTTTATGAGGTGCACATGCTTTATCTTGATCACCAAGTTTCACTTTAGAATAGGCAAAATATGCTTGTCTGACAAATGTACTGATGTTTGTCCTTTGACTGGGAATTGTAAAACTGCCACATATATAACAAAACGAATCTGGGCTGTTTTCGCACTTTCGTTGTTTAGGAGCAGAGGTAGCCATAAGGAAATGTTTCAGTTCAAACACACTGTGTAGTTCTGTATACTTCCGTAACGAAATACTAATTACCGACACACAAAGTTTCACCACAGTATAACAGACGTAACTTAACAGGCAGGTCTAGGCCCCCCTATGTGGGGGACATAGAAACCGAACGTGACGTGATAGAAGAAAACTAAAAATAGTTTTAAAACCAGCATGCCTAATTCTATGGAAAAAAGCTAAAAAATCAAACTCGACAGAAATTGAGTTTCAAATTGTTCCCCAGTGTTATCAACTGTGATACTGCGTGACGGACTTTTAATTCTTCTTAAGTGGCTCAATCATATTCTATCTAGCCCTTTGTGGCCAACGATAGGGTTAAATTGTGTTTAGAAAAACATAGATAAGCTGAAATGCGTTTTCAAGATTACCTTTCTAGTGTGGATTACATGACAAAGAAGAAGAAAATGGAAGAAGAAATTGCCAAAATAGACTCATTTCAAGAACAACTAGGTATTACTTTTTTTTTTTTTTTTTAGGGTGAATGATCATTAAACTGCTTCATACAAGAAGTAAGAAAATAATGGGTAAAAATAAAAAGTAAAAGTAAACTAAGCAGGCTTTTATATTTTCCCCAAAAGGCAATGGCAATGGTGGAAGCTGACTAAGGCCCCCCTGAGCTGTATATGCCTAGTGAATGGACATAGTATGTTACTCATTTATTTCTAACTTGAAATTTCTCTAACTAATATATAAAAAAAAAAATAAATCAAATGAATTGCCACCTAGAGATTTTTTTTAAAAATGGTCGTACCCAATTCAAAATAATAACCTAGATTACAGACAAGACATTATCTGTCCCTCCGTAGTCATCATTTAAATTCCTTATTTTAAAGCTTTTATGTTACAAGCATCCGCTGTTCCTATTAACTACTTTCTGGGAAAATCCAAAGTATCTAAAATAACCCAAAATATAGAAGCCACACTTCCAATTGAACTGAAAGTTTGTCAACTAGGAGCTATATAAAGTGAGATGATTTCCTATGTTTCATTAAAGATGAACCACAGAATTGCACCCGTGACTCCTCAAGACCTTAAGATTTCGCAAGCAGCACTCTGTATGAAAGGACTCCCACCACCAACGACATGGAAGGCATAAATGAATCAGATCGAAATTACATCACGGTTCAAAAATCAGAACCCTAATAAAACAAAAGAGGATAAGATGGATACTGGAGGACCATCTTCATTTGTCATTCCCGACCACCTTTGTCCGAAATATATAAACGTGTAACCAACGCGAAGAGCGTTGAGGACTGTGGAAAATAAAAAGGCGACAATTGGCGCATACACTTATGTAATGTGCCGTTTAAATAACTAATAACTCAAGATGCAGATTGAATTTTTTGTTCAGAATTTTCATTCACCCTCCACTCTCCCTGATGACTTCGTAGAGGAGCAAACAGACCGTGGCTTCCAAGTCAAAAAGGTCATCAACATTACATCAGGTCTGAAAAGGATGCTCCCTTTTCTCTTGAAAAACTCTTTTGCTCTTTGTAGATCTTGTGCCCACACACAACTCCGTAGAAACTTGTACAAACTAACCATATTCCCAATCTTCACAGCGGACTGTCAGAAGTCCTGTAGGACATCTGCTGTCTGTGTGCTCTGTCAACAAAACCTCCCAGCTTGTTGTCATCCTAATTCTAAAAGCGGATCCAACATCTTACAAGACCACCTTGACGTTATTTAGCTGCAGAGCAGTGAATTGAGAATTAAAATAATAGGACTAATGTCCGTTACAAAGCTGTTTTGAAAGGCAGTAACCTCTTCTGGGGTCAAGTAATTATTAACCATCTGCCTAAGCACAAAGCACCCGGCTATGACCTTAATACCGGGCTAAACTTTGTAATCCCCCCTAAAAAGCAATAGTTTTCCATAACTACCCCTATAATTGTATCGCTCGATCTACCCACTTTACACTCCTCTGGAAATTTTCTGAAATTATCCTGTTCCCAAAACTTAATTATTCTGTAAATAAACATAGACTATTATGAAATCGTTTTAAATATTAACTTTTTTAAACATCTTTTTAAATACTTTGTATAACTCAACTACTGGGCACATTAGATTCAATTTCCTCTTTAAGGCATTCAGCTCCTGGCAAACTATTTAGTCAGGTTAATCCATGTCAAATGTTAAACTTGTTATGGCAAAAATTGCTACATTAAAGTTTGGCTATTATTATTGTTTCTATTTAAGAACTTGAAAAGAATTTTTAAATATCAAATTGATATGTCATCAGTTATGTATAGGCTACATCACTTACCTTTCACCCATCTTCTGTCATCATTGGTGATGAGATCTTTCTTTTCCATGAGATTTTTGAATAATTCTTCACAATTTTCAGACTCAGGAAATCGCCCAGAAACTCCAGAAATAACCACTTCATATTTCTTTCCCATTTTCTGTAGAATCACAAGAATTATTAGGTTGAATAATGCTAATGGCTTATATTTTTTAATACTAATGAATTTTATCTTTCTACTTTCTGATTTACATCACATTTGTAGCATTTCAGCCAGATTCAACTTGCGGAATTTGTTTTTAAAAGTATTAGAATATTTGAAACGTATCATTATTTGGCTAATTATTCATATTTTTTATATTATTAATTCGTATTTACTTATTAAATATGACTCTGTGCACAGATAGTTACATCCTGTGCCGGATATTGAAGCTTGAATTAAAAACTTGTTTTGTATCGCAACTTTGTACCTTATATTTTTTTAAACCATTACTTGTGCAAGTAAAATTATTTTTTTATACAATAAATGCAAGGGAATAGAATAAAAAAAATATTTTCTTACCTCAGCCAGGACTCGAACCCGGATCTCCTGCTTACCGAGCTGACATGTTTACCAATTACAACAGCGAGAAAGCCAGATGATTCATTATATTCCCAGCACTCTACTGGGAGTCTAAACCCCCGAGCACGACGAATATGTCGTCTTACGCTCGAATGAGCTAACTTTGTCAGATATTTATTAAACTCTCGTTGTTGTTTTTTTGCTTTTATTTATTTTTTAAATGTTGTAATTTGTTGTGGTATTTAATCCCACATTAATTTTATTTAATAAATGCAAGGGAATAGACTTATTAGTTAGTTATTAATAATAATAATTAGAATTAATAGTTATTTTCTTATATTCACCTATGTTCGCTAATGTAAGTTTTTACTGCTTTATCTACTCAAAATTGAACTTGAATTATGAGTATTTGTAGATAAGTAAAATCTTTTTAGGAGACTAAGCTTGGAAAGTTTATTGCATTACATACAATTTTGATCCAGTAATTATAAAATTTTTGAAAGACACGTTTATCTTATAGTTAAGTTACTAAAATGCAGAGCCAAAGGGCCCATGCTCACTGTAAACTGTTTTTTTTTTCTTTCTGCGCTTCCGTTTTTAATGACCCAGAGGATTTCTGGTTTGCTCCTAGGGAACATCTAGCCCTAATAGGGAACCATTTTTCATTTGGGAAAAAATCAGGTGGGCAGAATTGTACGCTAACCTTCTCTCGTGGTTCGAGAAGAAATACATTCTTAACATATACTATCATCCTGGGCCTATATGGCCTGTTGCAGGACTGGTTTGTTTTTAATAATAAAATTTGTAGCACATAAAAAATTGTAAGTCATAATCCACAATATATGACATTTTTAGGATAAATGTTTGGATTTTAATCGTACAACGTATAATAAAGAGGTCAATATATGTTAAGATAAATTCACATTACCCTATGGTAATATAACTTTTTAAGTGCAAATTAGCATTTGATTGATTAAAGGAAAGTTACAGGAAATTATAGGAGCTCCATATATANATGTTGGTTCGAAGAATTTAGCAGTGGAGATACGAGATATATATATATTAATACATGGAAAAGTTAATTTTTGGCTTAAGATCAGTGCATACAAAAAAAGTTCCGCCAAACAGGAGCTGAGTGATGCATACAAATTTCCATGCTCCATTAAATATGGATATAAACTAAATTAAATAACGAAATTTAATTTATAAGCTGAAGAGAATAAAAGGCGTAATAAGAAGACCAGTAGCCAAAAGGAGAGGCACTTCAATATAGGAAGAAGTATACGACCATTGCTGTTATATTTCGAAAATACCTTCTTCAAAAAGCATCTTTCGTAAAAATGTTATAGATCATAACCCGTAAAAAGTTTGATTTTGTGCCTATTACAAAACATTTGCGTAACTCAAATAAAAACGAAAATATCAATATATTTGGTATTTTGGACCTCTTCTAAACTCCCCTTTCTCTCATTCAGTTACATCCAAAAATGAATCATTTAAGGGTTTACTATCAAAAATTTTAAAACCCAAGTTTTTTCTACATTTAAAAAAAGTAACCCCGACCCCGACAGTCGAAATTACGTTCCTAAATATAAATATTTTTTTTTTAATATGAGATTGTTTGAAGAATTTTGTAGAATAAAAATATTATAAAATTCACACATATTTTGTTCCATCATTTTTTTTTTCTAATCACTAATAAATATATAATTTTTAATGGACCATATTTTTAGTTTATCCAATATATTATCGCTAAAGATCGGTAAAGCGATGCGGGTAATCTGCTAGCTAATGCACTTCTACGATTTATTTATAATATATTATAAACCCAACCAAGTGTCATAATTACCTTAAGACAAGATTTTTTTTTATTACGTTTGCAAGTAATGGAATTACTCTTCAATCTCTCTATTAAAAAACTAAGTCGAAGCATTTTAAAGCAACACATCTTACCTTGTTTAGACGAAGGAACGAACAGAAGGAATGCCAGTACCGGTATGGAAGGGTTGATGTTGAAAGGAACAATGATCTTAATTAAAGCGGGGAATTTATATACATATATTTATATATTTATTAATACATTAAATTGTATGTAAATCATATTCAACAGAGGTTCTAAGGTCCTTTGGGAAGCAGCATTATTGTATAGGCATACTTCTCTTGTTCCAGTGACTTCTTAAAACATTCCTCCTTCATTAACATTTTAAACCTGACTCCACAAGAGGGACAAAAATGCAGCAATTGAAATGATCTTTTGGCGAAGAAAACTTAGCTCATTCTAACAAAGACTTAAAAACAATTTTTCCTGTACGTTATCTTTAGAAAACTTTAGTCATTTTATTTTAATAAAATGACTAAATTTTATAGGAAAATTCAAAAATGAGTAGTCACTCTAGTGGCCAAGATTTTTAAATTCCTTCAGTGAAAATCTCTTAATTTAGAAAGAAATTTTATATCATTTATTTGTCTAGGCAAACTATAGTTTCTTACTTATAGTTTTCTGTAATCAAATTTTTATTTATGAGTAAATTAAATAATGTTAAAATTATATTTTAACACATTGGAACAAAAATTTGCATAAGATAGAAAATTCAAATTGAAACACAAAAAAATAAAATTTAATAATTAGACTGAGCGTTTGCAGGCATGTTACAAAATACAGGAAGTTTTATTGTGATATGTTGCCAGAAATCAGCTAAATAGTATTATTTTTAGTGGGAATTAAACTAAAAACGAACAAATAAATAATTATTCTTATTCTTTAGCCGGATAAAACCTAAAAGACGTTTTGATAATTTTAAAATTAAAGGAAAGACAAGGAATATAGTTACTAGTAGATTTTTTTTTTTTGTTGGGGTTCGGTCAAGGTAAGTCCAAAAAATATAATTTAAAAAAAAAGTGTATTTTTTTAGATCTACCTTGACCGAATCCCAATAAAAAAAACATCTACTAAAAATCTCTACAGCCAAAACTCTCAATTTATAATATAGTTACTTTCCAAGGAAGTAACAAGTTTTCCAAAAGGAGAGTTTGTTGACCGTAGATATTATTCTAAGATCCAAAAAAATACAAATTTAAAAAAAGCGTATTTTTTTAATGAAGGATTATCTGCCAACGTTTCGGCTTACATTGTAAGCCATCTTCAGGGCTGTAGAAATACAATGTCATGAGAATACAGTAATATTTGAAATTAGTATAATAGAGAATTATGATATAATTATATCAAGATATCATCTTCATGATAAGTAGGTGTGGCAAATTACTGCTTTAATGATATTTCAATTTTTTTTTTCTTGTCAATAAGTTGTTTGTTTGCATGTTTTTTTCAAATTGGTTCTTTTTCAAATTGTTTTCATAAACTTTTAATTGTCTTACATAGCTTTCTACATTCATACTCTTGATATCACATTATATTATAATTCTCTATTATACTAATTTCAATTATTATTGTATTCTCATGACATTGTATTTCTACAGCCCTGAAGATGGCTTACAATGTAAGCCGAAACGTTGGCAGATAATCCTTTATTAAAAATACATTTTTTAAATTTGTGTTTTTTGGATCTACCTTGACCGAACCCCAACTAAAATCATCTTAGAATAACAAGTTTTCCTTTATACACCATGCCGTTTTGGTGAAAATATCAATAATCTTAATGAAACTCACCCAATCAGTAAAATGTTTAGCACCCCCTCTGAAATACATTCAACTTTATAATGTTTTAAATTTTTAAACATTGGTTGGTGACGAACAAGGAAAAATAAAATAAAAACAAAAGATCTCGAAGGGACACATTAATTGATTAATTATTTAATCTTTTTTAATACTTACCAATCAATCAATTAATTATATTTAATACTTAGCAATTAATTTATTAATCCTATTTAATACTTACCAACACTTAATAATCCCTTTAGAGCATCCTCCAAGCTTGGTAAATCTCATTTTCAAAAAGCCTCAGGTTAGTTATTTGTTTTAAAGAAGGATATGAAGGAAAAGGTGTCACTGACCAATGCATGTTGGTTCGAAGAATTTAGCAGTGGAGATACGAGATTGAATGAAGAAGGGTTCCGGGCGACCATTGATGGATATTGATGAGGTTCTGTAGGAAGCTGTTGAGTCAGGGAGACAACACAAGTTGTCAGGGAGTATGGTCCCAAAAGATGCAGATGCATGGAATATGGTGTCGAAAGATGCAGTTAGCCGCTATTCACTCTCCGTGAAGAAGAGCTTTAGACTAGTCCCTCACGAATTTATTCCTCAACGATCAGCTAAGATGCTAAAAATTTTTGAAAATGTATTTTATACCTCTTCCGATAAGAGATTTTACCGGAAGATTATCACCTGTGATGAAAATTGGGTTCACTGGTAAAATCCGAATTCTCATAAGCAGTGGCTAGATAGAAGTAAGCTGCTTTTCTGTTTGCTGCAAGGATGTAATTTAAATTTAAAAAATTTCATATTTTAGGTTTTTGTAATTTTGGAGGTATTATTAGTTGATGGATGCTCTATGAATTCTGAACTGGAAAGATCGTACGCGAAGTTGTCTGAGTATTATTCTGCTTTGATCAACCAATATGTGAATTTTTACTTTAACAAGATCTTTAATTTATATATTGATACTTCGTGTTAAGCCAAAGAAAAACCGGCCCCGCCCAATACTCATAATTACTTACTCATTCTTAAATATTTTTGATTTCTCCCCCAAAAAAATGGGAGCATCTTCTCTGCTGCCCAGTCTCAGTAATAAAATAAACTGTGCAATGCTTAGCAACTCATGCTCGCTGTGCTGCAAAGACCAATTGAATAACATGTGAGAAATCCTATTAGCTCTATTTGCGGACGACAAAGCTATCCTATCCTCCCATCCCGTTCCTAAAACTGCTTCTAAAAACCTACAAGATCACCTCGAAAAAATCAAATAATGGTGTGGCAAATGGAGAATAAAAATCAATTAAGCAAAATGCGTTTAAGTTAATTTCAAATTGTGGAAAAAAGACTTCCCTGAAATTGTGAAATTTAACTATATTCCTTTACCACATTCAAATTCCGTTCGTTACCTTGGGTTCCATCTTGACTCACGACTTATATGGAGCGAACATACTGAAAGACAAGAACTCAATCTGTAACATGGACGGCTGGATATATAGAAATACAGACTCGTGAATAAGAACTCCAATCTTACGATTGAAAACAAACTGACACTCTACAAAACCTTATTACTACCAACCTGGACTTGAGGAACTCTGGGGTGCCGCCAAGCCTTTCAACATCCAACGAATCCAGTCCTTTCAATCCAAAACCCTCCGAATAATCGCAAATGCTCCCTATTACGTATCCAATTCCTCCCTTCAGCACGATTTTAATATTCCTTTTGTTCAGGAACTGATTTCTTCCCGCTTCAGCCTTTTCCACAGTAAACTGCCATACCATCCTAATCCACTAGCACAGACCTTGTCTTCCAACTCCAACCCCTACAACCCTCCCCGTCGACTCAAACGAAGATGGCCCCAGGACCTCCTTGCTTACATAGTCTGTAAAAACTATGAAGTCACTTCTTAGGATATGCATCACGACCTGCCTTGAATAACGCTTTTAAAAAAGTCATAAGAATAAAATTGTATACTAAATTTCGTTAGAAATATTTTATTTCATTGTGGTTTTTTTTTTTTTATCCCACGTAAATTTTAAACAATTAATGAGAGAGAATAGAATAAAAAATCTATCTGTTCCAGCCAGTAATCGAACCCTCGCTAGTGTAGAGGGAATTTAATGAGATATCTAGCGCGTCCTGGTAGCATAACTGGTAAATGCACCGGCCCGGATAGCAGCAGATCCAGGTTCGATTCCTGGCTGGGACAGATAGATTTTTTATTCTATTCCCTCTCATTAATTGTTTTAATTTCGTTAGGTTTCTACGAAGAATGGTTTCCATGCTATTGAGGGAAAACTGTGATTTTTCGCTCAATCACAGGCAAAATTTACCGTTATCAAGTTGAGCTAACAAAAATTTTTTCTTCCCAACTAATAGCTCCAGGGGTCGTTCGGAAAGAAATTTTCTACATATTTGAGACTAACCTCATGTAACTCCTCTCACCCTAAGCTAAGGCCGTCCTCAGCGAATCTAGAGGAAGCTTGGTGTAAGGTTATACCGTAGGAGGCGATCTCTTTTTTGCTGGGGAATTCTGCTTAAGTTGAAGCTAAAACATTTTCTTAAAATATTTTTATGTGACACTAATAATTACTTCTGAACATAATAATTACAACTAATATACATTAATAATAATAATGTGATCAGTCTGTATATCATTTAAATAATAATCCTGAGAAGAGATGGAGTATTGGATTGGGTGAGAGTTCCCACGGCAAAAATGTAACATTCCCCCAATGCCTGTTGTATTTATTGATTTGTTAATAACCTACAGAAGTAAAATTATAATCGTAGTTTTAAAAATGTTATTATGATATAGTCCTGTATAAAGTCATATATGAAATTTTGTTGTTTCACTCCTTATGAAGCAAGGTTTGTGACAAGGGGAATTCAGTTGCGAAATGAGTCGTGGGTTTTATCTTTTTTTTTTTTTTTTTTTGCTTGGTATAAAATTCCTTCTGGTGCATAAGCGAATGTAATTGCCATTTTTTCACTTTGAAGGAAGCACTGATCCTTCGCAATTACATTCTTAATTATCTACTTTAATTAGCAAATGATATGAAACAAAAATGTTAATTAACTTATTTACCTTACCCATTCAGTCATGGATTTCAGTAAAAATGACTTCATTTAAATGTTTGCAATAGGAAACCTAAATAAAGAAGGTTTCCATGGATCAAAATAAGCAGTTTTCCCCAAGCCCACAAGTTAAATTTTTTAAATGAATTCCTTATTTTACTTCCTTTTAAAAAATCTTATATAATATAATTGTTGTCGAATTACATATTTTTGTTAATAATTATCAAGTTATGATGATTTTATATTTTGATATCTTCATACACCCATTTCAGTCAGTAATTTATCATACATAATTTTTCTATATAAAAGCTTTTAAATACCAAGATTAGATTTCCCTTTAAAATTAGCGAACGCTAGCTCGTGGACAGACAATATTATAATATTTTATTCTATTAATGTATATTATAAACGGTTTCGAATTGAAAAAAAACCTTAGTGTATTCTTACTGTTAAAAATATGAAAAAAAAAAAAAAAATTATAAAACATAGTAGGCAGAACACTTAATTTTGTGCATTATCATTCAACAATATTTGTACAAAAATGAATAATAAGGAAAATATTCAAGAATGTTTTTTCGAATGTTGGTCAGTCCCCCTAATATTTAATTTTTAAAATAAAGGAACCAAATTTGTTATTTATTCTTTCTATTGCTAAAAGGATAAACTAAACCATAATTGCCTGTAATTGGAAACGTGTGAGAGTTAGAGGAAAACAAAATTTATAAATTATTAGATGTTTTTTTGTTTGGGTTCCGTCAAGGTAGATCCAAAAAATTCAATTTAAAAAAAAACGTGTATTTTTTACTTATCTACCAAAGTTTCGGCTTACATTGTTAGGCATCTTCAGGGCTGTAAAAATAGAAACAAAAAATTAAACATTAGATGATTTCGGTCAAGGTAGATCCAAAAAAAAAAAAAAAATACAAATTGAAAAAAAGTTTTTTTTAAAAAAAAGATTATCTGCCAACGTTTTGGCTTACATTCTAAGCCATCTTCAGGGCTGCCAATCATGAAGACGAAAGAGGACGTCCTGTCCCTAAGTTCACATTTCCATGACACTCAAAAAATTAAATGATTAACAATATCTTCTATAATATATAATTCTATATTATAATATTGNTTATTTTTATCTTAATTTTTATTCTTATGGCATTTTGTTTCAATAGCCCTGAAGATGGCTTACAATGTAAGCCGAAAAGTTGGCAGATAAGTTTTAAAAAACACATTTGTTTAGATGTTTTTTTTCGATTTTCGGTTTCTAGACTTTCGAATTGTGTAGCTTTCAATTTTGAGAGCATTCAATTTTATGACTTTATTCTTCAGGTAAATTAAAAACTTTATTTCCTATTCTGAATATACACTATATAAACTGAACATAAAAATTAAAAAAAAAAGAAGAAGATAATTGTTTTGTAGAGCTTGGAGCATGGAGAGCTGTCTTATCGTCTGTTCTTCCAAACGTAAACATCCCATACATAATTCATTAATACTAAACAATAGAATAAATAAGCATAGAATAACTGATAGATAAATTATCCTAACTGATAGTTAATTAAGATAAATAGTTCGCTTAAATTTAGAATTAACATGTTAAACCCAATTGGCAAATTACATTTTATCTTTAAAAATAATATTTTATTATTGAAAACATTTCTAAATTTTCCTTCAAAAGCATTTCTAGTACTTTATTTATAGTAATTGTTTTTTGTTTTTACAACAGAATTAAAGTTTTCTATTATTTTAAGGTCTTTCTATTCGTCTTTAGATGTTTATTTTGGAAAATCTCATTTATGATGCATAAATTCTCCTTCACCTTCGTATTAATTACTTTATTGGGGCCTTGGGGCCATATCCCGAAAAATTGTACCTGAAATTTGGTTCATGCTTCACTAAGTGGTTTTAGGATCATTTTCGTATAATAATAAGAATTTTATATAATTCTTCTTGTTATTGGTTTTTTTTTTTAAATAATTTTTTTTAATGTATGGTGTCTCCATTCGATTTTTTTTTTCATTTAATTGTACTTACACGTTTCCCCGTGTAAATAAAATAAAATGGTCATTCTGTAATGCTGTTTTTTTTTTTTTTTTTTTTTTTTTTTTTTTTTTTTTTGTTTTTTTTATTACAGATTTTCACAAAAGAATTGAGTTGGCTGACAGACGAGACTTACGAAAATATTCAAGTTTTCGCCGATTTTTAGCGATATGTCGCTCAACACTTCTTCATATGGGTACATACTGCACTGTCAACGACTTTCGCAACATTTGGGCCGGTACTAGATGCCAGGAAAATCCTGCTATCTAATTTAGCCCCTCTTTGTGAACAGTTTTTTGTCTTAGAATACTACAGTTTATGACTAATGAGAGATAAAACTCAGGTCATCAGATCGAGTCCAAAGAGCTGGGAAGAAGTTGGCGTAATATAAGGGAAGAATCCGAAAGGATAGTTTTTATTAGATGATTTTAGTTGGGGTTCGGTCAAGGTAAATCCAAAAAAAATACAAATTTAAAAAAAGGGTATTTTTTTAAAAAAAAGATTATCTGCCAACGTTTCGGCTTACATTTTAAGCCATCTTCAGGGCTGTAGAAATACAATGTCATGAGAAAACAATAATAATTGACAATATTATAATACAGATTTACCCTAATGTAATGGGATATCAAAAGTATGCATGTAGAAAGCTATGTAAGAGAATTTGAAAAACATGCAGACAACAACCTATTAAAAAATAATTGAATAATATTAAAGCAGTAATTCACCACACCTGCCCATTATGAAGACGAGAGAGGACGTCCTGTCCCTAAGTACACATTTCCATGACTAAGACGAAATATAATTTTTCAGAGAAAAATCCGTAGGTGGTGGATCGGTGGGGGAGGAAGGTAAGAGGCGGAAGGTACAAAGGGAGAGCGGCCTGTTTGAAAAGAGGGACAATAAAAAGGACAAAGGAAAAAAGGAAGGGTATTATTGGGAATAGGTAACTTTGGGACTGGGAAAAATGTTTGACAGGTTTATTGAGAAGGAGGGCTAATGGTTTTTAGAATGTTAAAATGTTTGAATAAGTTGAAGAAATTTAAGAACGGACATAGAACAAATTTCTTCAACTCATTTCCTTCTCCCCCACCCTTCCGCCTCCCACGTTGTTTCTCTGAAAAATTATATTTCGTCTTAGTCATGGAAATGTGTACTTAGGGACCGGACGTCCTCTCTCGTCTTCATGATCGACAGGTGTGGTAAATTACTGCTTTAATGTTATTCAATTATTTTTTAATAAGCTGTTGTCTAGATGTTTTTCAAATTATCTTACATAGCTTTCTACATTCATACTTTTGATATCACATTACATTATGGTAATTCTGTATTATAATATTGTCAATTATTATTGTTTTCTCATGATATTGTATTTCTACAGCCCTGAAGATGGCTTACAATGTAAGCCGAAACGTTGGCAGATAATCCTTTATTAAAAAATACATTTTTTTTAATTTGTGTTTTTTTTTTTTGGATCTACCTCGACCGAACCCCAACTAAAATCATCTAATAATAAGGGAAGATTATATTGCACAGGGGTCTAATTTGGTATGCATCCTTTCCTAATTATATCAACCCGCCCATATCGCCTGCTAATAAATTACTGTTACATACGAATTGACTACTTCAAATTTTATCCTGCATCTAACTTCTACAAACATAACTTCAAATTTGACTGTAAAATTTCTCCTGGCAATCTAACAATCATTTTCCCTCAGTGTAGAATCCCCCAACCTCAGAACTAATTGTACTTTATTTCATAATTATACGTTTTGGAGAAACATACCTATGAGATTGTTCTTATGATAGATTTAAAAAATATATATTTGATATTTTATACGATCTTACCCATTTATATATATATATATATAATACACACACACACCTAAACCAATGTTAATAATAAGTAAACCAATAGAAGTAAATGATAGAGGTTTACCTAACTCCTAAATTTGAACTTTAGGCCCTAGTACCCGTTATCAGTTATTTTTCTCATTGAAATTTGGCATGTAGCTTTTATAAACCATGTTCATTAAAGAATGAAATTTGAAGAATAGATGTGGGGGATTACCTAAAAAGTCAAGTTTCAATAAAAAAAACTTATTTAATTAAACTATTTATTATATTCAATATAATATATAGTTTAGTGTAATTAAACTTAACTCAGATTTGTTTACTGAAAAAAAAAACTATTTTAAGAGTAACACAGAAAAAATTAACAATTAGGAGCGAAGGTTTACCTGTACCAAAACAATTTTTTTTTTTTAATTTGTTTATGAACCGAAATAAGTTGTTTTTCTTAATAAATTTGCCGTGTCACTCTATAAAATATAAAGAAAAAAAATAGAGCTAGTAATTGAGTGAAATCTGATGATCCGATGATGTATCTTTGAAAATTCTTGGAATGGTTTGGGCTCCGACTAGTAACGTATTTCCGTACCACACAATCCAATTAGAGTCTGTAGACAGTGAATGACTTTACTTCAGAAGTCATGTATCAACTACAGGTTATCCATTGTGCCAGAAATCTTTGATCCATTCGTCACATTTACAAATCCGATCTCGCTCCTGTCAAATTCACGGTGAAGTGGCTACTTCAGGTCTCTGGAGAACGAAAACAGACTGAGACGATCTGCTTCCAGAAGAATTTTTAAAGGTTCTCAGTTGCTCGCCAGGGAATGAGAATTGCTCTTCGTCCTCACACATCAGCGTTCCATGGCACATTTTTTTTTTTTTTTTTTTTTTTTCTATCGATGGTTAGATAATTTTGTGAGGGTTCTGCGAGGCTTCACTAAGAGGATCCGTAGCGGTCTTCTCGCGGTCTGAACTTTCGCACGGAAAAACTCGAGTACATTTTGTCAGGGCAAAGACGAAGCTTGTTCTTACCCGGTAGGTTAGCTGTGTGACGTCACTCCCACTGAGGCTCCTATAACTAAACAAATTATATTTACCGTTTCTTCTTCCGGGTTGGACCGTGTCAAATTTTTGTTATTTGCCGAGCTTTCGCAACCAACCCGGAAAAAGAAACGGTAAATACATCTGACGACCGTCGAAGCCTACGTGAACATCTAAACAAAATATGTGATAATTACTAAGTAAAAATGGCTTACTTGAATATGTGAATCCGCAAATTAACAACCCTATTTATCCTAGCACCAGGAATAATATATAAAATCTTTAAGAAAAAAACAATCATTTATTTTACGATTGTAACACGCATGTTTGCTTCACAAACATCTAGGATGGAAACCCCCAAACCCCTCCTGAAAAAAATTTGAAGACGGTTTGACAGGTCAATCAAATACTTTGATCAATCTTTTTTACACATTCGTATTTTTAAAACAATCAAAATACAAACTTTATTATTGCAACACGAATTTTGCTTCGCAGACCTCCTCGAACTCCCCCTAAAAAAATTGTTGTAGGCGGTTAGACAGTTCATTTAAATAAGAAGAACATTTTTTATATAGATACGTACTTTCTCAAATAATAAAAAAAAAACATAAATAGAATCTAATAAAATTCCTGTTATTACTTAAATAGCAATGTTTTGAATTTGTGGCATATATATTTATTTCAATACTTCAATATCTAATAGTAAAAAGCGTTTTATTTCTTAATAATTGTATTTGGTATAAACTGTCAAACTATTACTTAACATCACACTTTTATTTACTATAAGGGCTTAGGTGTGATCTTTTAGTGTGTATAAACTGAATCGCTTATGAGAAAGGAGACAGCTATACATTCTTTCGTGTGGCGTCATTTTGAAGCCAAAAAGTGGTTAACAGTCGATCGAACAGTGTTCTGGTAATTTCCAAAATATATTAACAGACTGATTGTAATGCTGATAAAAATACATGTCTATATGTCTTCATTGTCATTGTCTATAAACTGATAAGTTATGTCACAATAGGGCATCTACAAATAAGATAATAAAACATCCATCAACTGAAATCAAATGTATCTATAACTTTAATATAACTAAACACAGGCTGTACACTGTGTAATAAAATGCTCACTATTACATTTATAGTTTATAAATGCACGATGCTTGATTAAATGATACAACATTTATTGAAAATCAAGCTATTAAGAAAAAAGCTATAAAATAATACAAATAAACTTTATTCACTACGGCTCAATGGGATCATAAACTCAATGACCACTTGACAATTTTTAAGGGGCACCAAAAAAATATTTTAGGTTAGAGTAAAAAACTATCTTTTTTTTTCGGAGTAGCAGGCGTAAATGTTGTTGAGGGAAATAAAACTCAACTTTCTTCGACACATAAGAATAAAATTGACGAAATATAATGTAGAAAAGTCCAAAAAAGATTTATATATTCTATAGGTTTTAAATAAAACTCAGCATTCCAGCTAAATTCGCACTTTACAGAAATCATTCTGAAATTCTTCGCTCTTTTGTTATAAAAATAGACAGATGCTCTTTATATTACAACCGATGGAAAGTTATTAGATCGTATATGTGCCTGCTTGACCATTTTCAAAAGCTATCTCTTTTTTTAACGGAAGAATGGGGCATCCCGCCGCATAGACGAATTACCAGTAGTTTTTTTTTTTTTTTTTTTTTTTAATTTAGTGTGTTAGCCTCCCTCTCAACCACTGGGGTCGTGGAGGCTATGGCTATCTACAGGTTTCCACACCATTCTAAACATCTATGGTTCGGGACAAGCTTTCATTTATAAATAAAAGTTTGCCCTGGGCGGGATTCGAAAACGCAGCGTCATAATTGGGAGACCCTAATGGATATGAAATCTATTTCATTCATTTATTAAGAAGCTTTGTTTTTAGTTATATTTTTTACCCCTTTTGTTTTATATATTTTGAATTTTATTCGGTCCACCAACCAACTTTAATCCTCGTCTGATGAAATCATTCTGAGTTCTTACCGCTTCTTCACAAATTCTATATTCTAGCCGCTTTCGAGTATAAAAGGAATCATTTGACAGCCCAGATGAGGAATTTAAGCAAAAAAGTTATGCTGTTGTTAAGCCAATAAAAATGGTGTTATTTATTGGATATAGTTTTGCTGGATAATGTCTTTTAAGGATGTAGCCATATAGAGAACCTTAAAATTTGCTAAGTGGCTGTATTAGATAAACTTGAGCTTTGCTAGGATTTGTTACTTTTAGTTGATTACTCAAACATTTAGCCAAATGTTCATAGAATTTTCGCTCTGCAAAAGACTTTTTGTGAACAGAGTACCGCTGGACAAGGATTGAGAGATTTTGAGTCCTTTTACAAACCTAAATATGTACTTAGTTCAGAAGTGATCCATGCTCAATGCTTATTACTCCCAAAGAGAAATTATTTATTTACCAAATGTCTCAAACTATGAAGATCTTAATCTCTATGGAGTAATAAGATACTTCTATTTCACAAAGCCCGTGGAAGTCGTAAAAAGTTTTTCCTCAAATGTATAGCATTTGTGCTGTGGGTTTATTTCTCCACGGCTTAGAAGAAATCAACCTTACGTTTTCACAGAATCTTGAAATCATAACTCAGTAATTTTCATATTTAGTATAAGATTTTGAGAAATTAGTATTCATCTAAACTAGTACATTTCTCAAGAGCAATTTATTTCAGACATAAATATTTGTCCGTCGATCGGCTTCTAAGAGAAGCGAAAGTATACGTCGTCAAAGGCCAAAAATATTTGGTTAAAGACTTCTAAGGTATGAAAGGAACTTTTTTTTACTTCTTTATTTTAATTTCTATTAAAATTTCCATTAATAAAGAGCTTTCCAAACTATTTCCAAACAATCATAACTCTGGATTTTGCCGAATGTAAAGCTTTTTCTCGGATAGGAAGTTATTCCACTTGGCACACTCCCATTATTCAATAGACGGATATGTGACCATTAATCCATCCTCGACACCGGATTTCTATGGCCTCTTACATCAGTATGATAAGTGTTGAGTAAAATAGTAGAGAAATCAAAGAATCCATAAGGATTTGGAAATCTTATAAATCTCAAAGTTTTTCAAGGATGCAGCTTAATCTTGCCTTGTGGGTATGGGTGGAATAACT
Source organism: Oncopeltus fasciatus (assembly GCA_000696205.2). Lineage (NCBI taxonomy): Eukaryota > Metazoa > Arthropoda > Insecta > Hemiptera > Lygaeidae > Oncopeltus > Oncopeltus fasciatus. Next base: position 131,504 of record KZ807247.1, read on the forward strand.
AAGTTGTATGGTGATCTGAGAAATATTTGTACTTTTGCTAGAGTTTGTAAATATTTTAGATTACATGTGATTGATTTCTAAGAAATTTTCTTGACCTGATATCTCTTTCTGGAAGTGGATTGAAAAATCGTATATAATATTATTGTATAATAATAATGAAGACTAATTTTTTTTAATCAACTTCTATTAAAATAAATCAACTGTGTTAACATGAAATATAGAAGTCAACTCTCTATCCAAGAAAATATATTTTGAAATAGCACGTTTCCCGCCAAATCGCATTTGTCCTTGTTGTACTTTTGTTGCTCACGAGTTGTATTCATAATTATTGAAATCTTCATATCAGATTCATTGTTTTTGAAATATTTTAAACGGAGTTAAATTCGTTTAAAAAATATTGTGTGAAAAGCCAGCTAAACTCAGCAACTACGCGTTCTAGAAGGCACGGCCTTTGCGAGGTTGCAGTGAGTAGTTAGCTAGCGAAGCTGGAGGTTTGTGAGGCAAGTTAGGAGAGATAATTTCTTATCAATTCTTGCATACTTATCATTATTCTGTAGCTGTCAACCTGCTCATAAGTAGACTTATTGTTTAACCTTTAAGTTTCTTTTATCAGTAGTGTTAAATCTTTGACTCTTCTAGATGGTTTATTTAATTCATTGAAAATAAGCTACTTTGCATAGTCCATGGATGATTCATTTACTGGTATTTTATACAACTCAGATCTGCAAGTTTTCGTAGATATTATATAGAATTACTCTTTTAACCTACCCCTAGTTTGACTTGAATAGCTCACAATTTAGGAGTATTCAAAATTCCTAGTTTTATATAATTATTTTTATTTTAAATTAAAATGGGTTAACTTAATAAACACTTTTAATAAAGACAGTTATTAAATACTTAACACTGGTTTTAGTTTATTTCATAAAAATGTAATTAATTTGCTATACTACCTCAAGCTATGTAGTATTGCTCCTTTGCCATTGTTGGAAATGAATGCCCTCATCAGTATAATAAATTGAATGTTATTTTCTCATGAAATCACTTCTTAGCATTAAATATTTTGTTTTAATTTTAAACAAAAGGAAATAGCTTATTAATATATGTAACTTAAATCTAAATTTGCCCTTTATCAAGAAAAATCTTTTATGCTTCAGATAATATTTTGTTGAAAAAGTTTTATTAACATTGCTGTCAAAGTTGTGTAGTCTTTCTTTCCTTCTTATAAATCACAAGTATTTTATTATATTATCTCGAAGAGTGTTATTAGTCTATTTTAGTCAATTTTTCATCACTATTAAGGGACATATCCATTTAATATGGATTTATAGCAGAAATTTATTGACCTTTCCATAACATTTAAAAGTCATTTAAGGCCACCACATTGATCAAACATTTGTTAGCTTCGGCTATTGCATTTAATATATTCACTTGATATTTCTATTTTCAGGGATGGTACTTGTACTAGAAGAACCACTGGGGATGAGCACAACAGTTGTAGATGTATCCACGTTAAAATCATGGGGAGACACTAATCCTATTCACTTACCTACAAATTATAATGTTAACTCAAACCTAGAAACTAGTCCCTTCCCAATTAACAAATCCATCAATCAAAAGATAGTATTTTGGTAAGTATGTATGTTGTAAATGATGATTTATTTGCTAGTAATTTCTTTTGAGTTTCTTGAATGAATTTCAAAAATTGTATTGTGTGCAGGTTAAATAATTATTTTGTAAAATTATGTTATTTTTCTTTTAAAAAGCTATTTAATTATATATATAT
>KZ807247.1:147293-160803 GCA_000696205.2 Oncopeltus fasciatus
TGCAGTTTACAATGTGAACAACCACCCTGGGGAGATTTCTCCACTCAACGCCATTGCCCTGATGATGGCTTACTAGCTAAGCCGAAACGTTGGCATAAATAAAAATATTACTCCAAATTTTGGTGTATATTTTTTTCTTCCTGGCCGAAACCCCGACCATTCTCACATGATATTCGAGACGGCCAACTAACCATCAACCATGTTAACTTTTAAACATTCATGTTCTATAGCATTTTTACTCAAGCCCCACTATAAGAAAGGTGTATAACAATGAATTAAGAGAGTTGAGCACCCTCTCCATTCCAGTCCTCCTGGTTCTAGTTTCAGCAACATTTATTTTATCTTCTTTATCTTTTTGGTTTTTATGATCAACTTAAATCATTTATTGTTACCTTGCTCATCATTATTGAAACATGAGAAAACTGCTTAGTTTATGCTGCCCCTATTCTATTGAAAACCTAGTCTATTTGGTACCAATAGATACTGTTTAAATGGTATATTTAATGCACAATAGTTATCAACTAAATACTTCTATTAATTTGAATTGTACAGGGAGCTAGAAAAAACTCACTACCTTAGCCTGGAATCAAACCCTGGCCCCCCACTTTCCTGTTGGGTGCGCTAACCAACTACACCACCGAGGGAGCTGAGAATAATTTCTAGTTCCCCGCACTTCATGTGAAATGTTCTAGTTAGTAAGTGAAATGTGGGATTACTTTACCACAATTATCATAATGATTTGAATGTCAGCTAGTGGCCCTTTACCCAACGAGAGTCTAATAAATAGCTAGAAATTTTAGCTCCTCCAAGTTCAAAACGATATATTCGTCAGATTTTTAGTAAAGTGAAGTGCAGAGAGCTAAAAATTATTCTCAGCTCCCTCGGTGGTGTAGTTGGTTAGCGCACCCGCCCAAAAATTGGGGTACACGAGTTCAATTCCCGACTGAGGTAGAGAGTTTCTTTTCTAGCTCCCTCTACATTTCAAATTAATAATGAAATGTGGGATTACTTTACCACAATTATCATCATGATTTTAATACTTTTCTTTTTTTTTTTAATTTTGTTGATTTTTTTTTTTTTTTAATTTACCATCAGCTATCTATTTAAAATCCTGAAATATTCCTAGATGATTCTAATATGATTTCCCAATACCTTTGTCTTAAAGAGAGTGTGCAATAAAATCTTTGATTTTGGTCATTTTTTACCATTTTCCACTAAGTAAAAACTCTAATGAAGGATGTAACCATCAGGGTTAAATCATTAAAAAAACTAAGATTATTTCCCCTTCCCCTCTATCAACTCAACATGTTAACACATTTATTCAGATAGTATTTGTTCTTTTCTATTATGATTCAATTCACTTGTTTCAATATCAATTTAAACATTTGTTAGTGATAAATTTATTTCCAATTTGTAAAACATTTGATATATTTAACATAAATATATATTTATATACACATAAACACACACAATAAGTTATTTTTTCTTAAGCTGTATATTTGCCTCTTTGTATAGCTTATGTTTAACATAAGCTAAAAGCATTAAATTGGATATTAGTTTCATTCAATAAATATAAATTTCAATAAAATATTTTAAAAAAGGTTTTTTTTAATGTAAAATTACTATATAAGTGGAAATTTTCTACTTCCTCCTAATTCTAACTGCTCTTAATGAGTAATTTATTCATTCTCTTTGATAATAAAAAAGTATCCATTCTCTTAATATAATTATAATAATTAGTAGAGGAGAATAGTAGCAACTATGTACAAAAGTTAGCAGCAAAATAATAAAAACATTACAATCTATTTTGAGGGAAAATCCATTCAAAACACAATCTATAGCTATAGGAAACTATATGAACTAGATAAACTATCTTATTATCTAGATCACCTTTCTATTTAACTTTAATAAATGATATGCACCTCTATTTATTAAAGAAGTATTAACTACAAAAATTTCACACCTGAATTTAATAAATTCTATTATGTTTCTTCCACTTGTTCTTAAAAATACTCTAGAGAAACAAGCCTAATATTAACAATACTCATCATAATGATTTAAATATATCTGAGTTTAAAAAGTATTATATATTTTCAATTTTATTGGGCTTGTCCAGGACCTCCTTCAGAGTTTGGTATTGAACAAAGGGATTTCGGAATATTTTTCTTAATTAATACCTTACTAAATTATGCATCTGTAGCATGTTAGTATGTTTCTTAAAGTCTCTAGCCATGCCAAATTGCGAATGGCATTTTCAAAATTAAAACCCATAATTACTCAAATTTGAAACAGAAAATATAACATTACATATCATTTTTGCCTCGCCTATTGGACTTATATCTCATGTGTAATATAAATGTAAACTTAATTCTCAAATTTATGCATCTTGAATTGATTTTGAAATGTAGTTCATTAAAAATGATAAATTATAATTATTCCTTTTCTATAAGTAAAATATGTAACCATATACATTATATATGCATTTCAATGAATTGATAAATTTTATGAATATGTTCAATGCTGTACTATCAAATTATACTACTACATATTATACAGATAATATATGACAGACTTACTAATCATATAATGAGAATTGATGAGAGAGGGGAAGCTTATTTATTAATAATAGTGTGAATGTTACACATAAAAATACAAGGTATTTAGAAACAGAAAAATGTAGTGGGGTAAGAGTGCTTTTCAAGTACATATTAACTAATTAGATTGAAGTGCAATGATGAGTTGATTATATTTAAGTACTGTAGCCAGGGAGCGCAGTAGATTTTAAAATATATTTTTGTGACAAATGTTTACTTATGGGGATATTATTATTATTATGTATTATATTTATGGAACAAAAATCACATGTGGGGTTGGACAATACATTTAATTAGTGCCTGAAGATCTGACAGAGAATAATATATTATTTAAAAAATAATATAAGTCAAATCAATTGTTTTAGAAAATATGGTCGTATGTTTAATTTTTAGTTGCTCATTTTCATTCTCTGCTTATATCATAAGGAGATGAGATCTTAAATCGTCAACTTGTTTTAATTCTTTGTTTTAATGACAAATAATTCCTTATTAGTATTAAAAAATAACTATGACTAATAGTTGGTATTTATTTCAATGAATCGGTTACTTGGGTTGACCAGGCAGGTAATTAACAAAAATCAGTAGTAGATGGAAATAAATGTAAAGAATTCTCCTCCACTTGATATGGCCCATCTCTTCCACTTCAAGCCTTTTATTCAAGCTAAGTAATTCAAACATTCCATCCTCTAAGCTTAGGCCAACTAGTACTTAAGTTTTCATCAGCTCACTTCAAACAATTTTTTATTAATTGATGACGTTTCGGCTTACATTGTAAGCCACTTTCAGAGCTATCATAAAAGTGAAAGTGGACGTCACCTGGAATAAATCTGCATGACTGGCCATCAATAGTTAATTAATTAACAATGTAAGCCAAAATGTAAGCAAATAATAAAAAATATTCTTAATGAATTATTGAATTGTAGTTCTTTGAATCAACCTTAACCGAACCCCAAAAATATTTCTACTTGTAATCTCCATGTTCAAATAACTCTCCATTTAAACTTAATCCATTAAGATGTTTCAGGATCAAAATATTTAATTAAGATAGCCCAATAGCTTGAAATTAAAAGTTTGTGTGAGAAACTGGTTCAATTTCTCTCTCTGATATAAAAATCAAATTCCTTGATTATAAAATATGAATAATCAATTTTTACTTTGAATTTAAAAAACTTTTTAATCCTTACAATGACATAGAATAGAAAATGTACTAATATGTTTAATTCAGTGTGCACAATAGAGCAAGTCAAACTTATAAACTAGGATTTTACAATACAGTACAATTTACAAGTAAAGAATTAGTTGGGGTTTGTCAAGGTCAGAAACCTTGACTGAATCCCACATATTCAGTACATACCTAACAATTAAATATACAATGTACTTGTATCTTTAAAACAATTAATTACATTAACTAATTGACTGATTAACAAAATTAAATAATAAGGAATAAATAAACTAACCAGAATGAAAGAAACAATGAATGACAAAAAAAAATTAATTCAATGATAATATTGAAAAATTAACTAAACCTGTAAACAAGAAAAAATCAAAAGTATGAAAGAGAAAAATAAAGTAAAAATAAATTAATATGAAAAATTATATACAATGAGTAATTTTATGTTTTTGCTTATAAACCCAACAAAAGGTTTTTTTTATATTTTATCTATTTTTATATGAGTATCTCTCATTTATAATATTGATTTTTTCAAGTGAGACCTTGAGAAAACTTTTAAATCTGGCAGTAGATTATAGATAGTACATAAGTCTGTTGAGGTATTTACAATTATTATTTTATTAATATTCATACTTACTAAATGACAAATTATACACTATAATGATGTCAAATTATGTACAATATAATGATTTAATAGACTAAAGATAATTAATATGTACAATAATAGTTATTATTCAACTAGGGATTATAACAACCTATACCAAACAAATATACTAACAAAAAAATCTAATAACAATCTAGCAAAAACAACTATACCAGTACCTATATCTAACAACTAATTGATTGGTATTGGTAGTCTCATTTAAAAAGGATACTTGAGTTATTATTAGCATCTATTCAACAGAAAACCTACTCCAATCCCACTTAAGTTTAAACTCTGTTAAGTTGATAACATATCATTTGTATATTTTCATATATATATANATAAAAAAAAAAAATATTGTTAGTTTTAAGAAATTTAACATTATGCTTTAATAATTTTATAATGTGTTAACTTTTTTTGCTTGTTGTACTTTTTATTTTGTTTATAATTTTGGTCTTTGGTAAATCATTATGTAAGAATTAATAGATTTTTATTCAATATTTTAAAATAATGTTTTGTTATATTAGCAAATACGTTTAAGGTTTAATAAGGTTATAACAAGTTATATGAATTATTATTCTTTTAATGAATAATTATGGAAATAATTTACTCATATTTAACCATTAAAGTTTATTAATTTTTGATTCACAAGTTAATTATATACTGTAATAATATCATAATAACAATTTGTAATAATACCTCAAAAGCTTGTACAAAATATTATCTACTTTGTAATTGCAGATTGAAAGTAAGGTAGAATTGAAAAAATTCTTTTCTCTCAAATTAGAAAGCATGTATCTTTAGCTGAAGCCTTACTTATTCCTTGTCCAATTATGGCTTTGCTTATTTAATAATAGACCTTATGTGAATTGATAATCCTTCTTAACTCGTGCTTTTCTAACAGTATCTTTCTTTTAAGAGTAAAGTCTTGTGCAAGTCTCTGTGTTGCTCTGATTTAATTAATCTACTCTGAGATTGTGGTTATGTCAGGTTTCATTCTTTGTCAGTTTATTCTAAACATTGCTCCAGTAAATGTTCTGATCCCTATATGTTTATACAAGTTCCAATTCTCTTGACAGCTGGAATTTATCTATGGTTTGTGGATGTCATTGGTAATACTTAAGAAACAGTTTCATAATCCTTATCATCTAACTAACATGAACAAAAAGTACATTGAAGAAATGCAGGCCCTCCTATGTGATAATCATATTAAAATAATAGGTATTATTTTAAAATAATAACTGTTCTTAAAATAAATTAATTTTATAATTGGTTGTAACATAACATATTATGAACCTATATATTTGTGTGTGCGTGTGCATAGTGTACATTGTAGACCTATTGATTATTGTTAAAATTATTTCATGAACATTTTGAGGGTAATTGGTTTTGTTTAGACTAGATTAGGATAGAACTGGAAGTATTGCAGGGAGTCTTCAAAGGTGGACTCCACCTGTAAGGTTTTTAAGAATTTGTGCATATAATAGTTCTGGGAGGGTGCGGAACAAATCAACCACTTCTTTTTAGTATTAAAAACCATATCACCATGACCTATAGTTAGGGAATATATAATGTATATAGTTATTTATTTCCTATTTTTCACTTTATTATAGGACAGCTAGATTGATATTTTTTTCAGGATATTACCTTCATACAAATAGAGTTAGCTATAATATTCAGTAAAATGCAAGTTGGAAATAATGAAAAATCATTTTGGTTTTTTGAATAAATGTTGAAACATGATTTAAAAATAAATTAAATATTTTCTTGAGACTCTAATCTGAGATAATATCAAGTATTGAAAAGTAAATTTAGATGAGGAGAAAAAACTTGGGCAAATATATGAGGGAGAACATATTGTACTCATTCATATATATAAAATAAACTTCCTTCTCTTAGAAAAGCTGTAGCATTCCGGCAGTTTCCTGCATCTGCATCCAACTCCTGGCTCCCCCTCGCAGCAATTCTCCATATGCTGTGCTTCTGATCCTTCCCCTGTATTTCCTTCTGCACGGGCCAGATCAGTTCCGCTGACAGCCTGGCCAACTCCATCTCTTACAGAATTCTCATTACGGGCACAATGTAGAAACAAAAGTATATTAGGTTCAAGTTTATGTTCAGGTCCTCTCATATTAACTTTTTTTTTTCTGAATTTGATCTGCATGTCTCTTCTTCTCTTTTCCCTCAGTCTATTTTTGTAAATACATTAACAACTATCATTAACTTATGACTCCTCCCTGTTTCTGCAGAGTGTGTATGAATCTTTCTCAACTTGAGCTTGGCTCTGTTCTGAAGGGTGTAAAAAAGAGGGAGGAACATTTTTATTCAGACATTGGCCACAGCAATTAACTTTTTCCTTGATATCCCTGTGGATCCCTCTCCACCAACAGAGGCTCCTTGCAAGACCCTTCATTATTGATATCCCAATGTCTTGAATTCTTCTCATGAACCGATTTGGGATCACTACCCTATGCTCTCTTATACTTATGTCCCCTTCCAGTGTAAAATTTGTGACTTCCCTTTTGAAACTATCTTCTTTTGTTATGTGTGAAAGAACTTTTTCCCAGAACGGATTGCTCCTTATTTCCTTAGCCAGTTCATCATTATTAACCAAGAGAGTATCAATTTGATAGCAATGTAAAAACTATACTTCATTCAAAAGGAGAGTTTTTTGACTGTAGATATTATTTTTAGATGATTTTAGTTGGGGTTCGGTCAAGGTAGTGACTACCCCAACTAAAATCATCTAGTAATACTTCATTCATTTCCCCCTTATACTCTTCAATAGGAAACATCGAAAAAAAAATCAGCTTGCTTTGTGTTCCTGCATTGTATGTCAAATGCTTTGTGTGTATGCAAGACAAAACCTTAAATGCATTGTGCTAAGTGAAATATTCAAAGCACAACCATACAGTTTCTGTTAGTTTAAAATACTCAACAATGGTTTTGAATAGTTTATTAAGGCCAATTTCCGTCCTTAGCAAATAAAAAATGTATAAAATAAATTTGTAGGTCCCAATATCTCTTGAGTGCCTCCTTGTCTATCTGACTATACTTCCTTTCTATTTGACTTAGGGATTGTGATTAAAAAGCTATCGAGCGCTCATCTCCATTCGGCATAATAAGAGAAAGAACCACTTCCAAGGCCCACAGGTGATGTGACTGTATGAAGAGTCAGTGGCTAATCAGGATCATATTGGGTTAATACTCGATCACTTGTAATTTCTTTTTTAACTTGTTTTAATGATTGTTCACAGTCATCTGATAAAGCCTGTCGAATAGTATTTCTTAACAGTCTATTCAGTGGTTCTATAGCGGTTGATAAATTAGGGAAAAAGCTACCAGAATAATTTACTGACGCCCAAAAATTTGCAGAGTTTATTGATATTTTACGGTCTTTTAGCAACATTTATTGCTTTTACTTTTTTATCAGTTTTATGTAGCTCACTTTATCGATCTTAAATCCTGAGTAATCCTCAGATTCTTTGAAAAATTTGCATTTGTCCATTTTTATGGTTAGTCCTTTTTCACGAAATTTCTGCAAGGCTGCTCTAAAACTTTCCATAAATTCACTTTCATCATTAAAATAAAAGACTCCATTCAATCCTTTAAGCATTGAATCCATAGCATCTTGCTTTTTTTTTTTGTGACTACTTTCACTTTCAACATTAGTCTTTTAACTTTAAAGTACTGATTTCTTGTATTAATGGCGATTACTCTTCTTCTTCACTACTCTATTCATTTTCTAATTGTTTTGTTTCTTTTTTATTTAAATAATAATTACAAAATCCTGCCAAATGTCACTTTTTCCCACACTTCTGATAAACTTAATTAGAGAACCTGCAGTTACTATCCAAGTATCTAAAATGTTTGCATTGATGACATGTATTTGTGATAGTCTTACTCACCTAATGATTCACCTGATTTCCTTTTCGTATTTCCTCATTTTACCTGAAGTAGATCCTCAGAATTTCTAATTTCCTTGGCCATCATTTGACAATCTGCTTTTGCTGTTTCCAAGCATATCGTCAGCGCTGTAATTTTCTTGAAAGTTAGACTTTATCTTTGTAACAAACTAGTATGAATGTCATTGTCTAAAGAACTCTAATGAACTTAAATGTTCATTCACACTGACTCGACATACAAAGAAACTTGCATTTGCTGGCTCTAGATTTAAGGGGCATGAGAAAGTTCTTTATCGACTCTCCAACTAACTGAAAAATCATTGAAAACTTTTTCTTTTTTTTTAAATTAGTTTGATGAAGGTTCTATGTGGGAAAAAAGCAAGTCTTCCAATTCCTTATATGAGTTGTCTTTTGGCTTTTCAGGTGAAGTTAAATGTACTAAATTTTCATAAACATCTCTGCAATAATTTTGCCACTTGAAGATCTGTATCTGGGTTATCAATGTAATTCAAAGCTAATTAATGTTCAAATCTATCAATAAAGTTGGAGAATAGTTGTGACCCACTGCTTAAAGAGGGAAATTGAGGTATAAATAGGCTGAATGCTATCAATGACTTCTACATTTTGTCTGTCAGAAATAAGTCCTGGAGTGTTTTTTTTTTATTAATGTGATTGTTTTTTAACCAATCTTCACTACAACTCAACTACATCTTTTTTTCCAAACCAAATGGTAATAGTCCAACTATAAAGAACATGTGTTAATTATATATATTTATGTAAGATTATAATATTATCTTGCCATATATTTTGTAACCCGGTTCAATTTTGGTTTTAGTACAAGGCTACATAAGATTTTCTACTTTCAAAAATGCATTGCAAATTTTTTATATCACGTAGGTTGTATTGCCAGTAGACTAATAACTAATTAGTTGTAGACTAATTCTACCAAGAGAATTTAATATTTGAAAATAAAAGTTATTTGCTTCAAAAATTAAATGAATCCTTTCAATCAAATACAAATACTTTAGTCCATATATCTAGGCACTATACAAATGGCACCCATAACCAATGCATTCTTCACCCTAATCCAACCTTCTACTCAAGTATTAATTGTCCTAGTAAATATCTGAATTACATTCAATTCTGTTCAATGTATTTGTCTTTTGATACTAAATGCTCAAATAGGAATATAATAGAGATTCTATGAGTAGAACTCCTTAATAAAAGGATACTATTAAAAAATTAAACTCCTAGCCTTCCTTATTTGAAAAAAAAAATCATCTTAGTTTCTGAGATTTTCAATTCTTGTATATTACAATAGTCAGCATTTTATGATTGTCTAAATGTCAAAATCATAGTGAATGCAACAATTAATCAAATCAAACATACCTCAAAATCTATAAAAAAGAAAAATAAATATCAAATTCTTAATGTAAACACATTTCTATTGCAGACCTTGCCTTGTCTTAAGCTAGATTGAGCTTCTGAAATAACTTTAATTTATTCAGACTGCATCTGAAGACTGTTAAGATTCAGGTCATTAAATAATTTTCTTTTAGTATTGTTTAGCCCAACTGGCCTGTAATTCTCGACTTTCCACCTCTTTCCTTATTTGCAAAGTATTTTATTTGAACTGCTGGCCATATCATAGAAAAACTTCAGTGCCTAAAATTCGTTAAAGATATTCATTATGTACAAGGTGACAGGTAGAGGTCAGGTTCCTATAAAATTGAAGACACTGGTATTATTGAAAGTTAGCCCTCTTTCCCAGTAATGTAATTTTTTATATATCTACTAATAAGATTTACTTTTTTTTCTCCCCCCCCCCCCCTNTTGTGTCCCTATGTATTTAATATTATATTTTTGTGATATTATATTATATATAAAGATAGATATATCAAGAGACAGGTTTAGCTAAGGAGGTCTGTTTTGGTCTCTTAAGACTTTTGCAGCGACAGATGCGCAGCACATTAAAATTACTTGGGCAGGCTTTTATTGAGAAATAAAAGCTAGTCCAGAGCCTTGGATTTTTAGAATTGAATGGTTACCTGTAGATAGACCCTCCCTCCATGACAGTTAGTGGTTTAATTACAAAGTAATAAAAGGATATATATGTGTATACTCACACACATACTTTACTTACTTAGTACTTTACAAAGTTGAACATTAGGCAATATTTAAAATGCAATATTTCTTATTCATTTTTTGAGTCTACTTGCTTAAAGAATTTGTTATCTTCAAAATGAAGGTGCTGAATAAATAGTTAATATTTCCAAGCATATTCTGTATAATTTTCAATAATTATGTCATTCTTTACTATTCACTTCATTATTTGAGAATGTTCTATTTACTTTCAGCTTATCTTATCACATTTACTGTTCAAAATTACTCAAATGTAACTTCTCAAAAGTAAAAATCTTGTTAGTTTTTATTCAAGTTTATTTTGTTCTGTAACACTAAATATTCACTAAAAGCACTTTTTTGGTTAAATATTAAGGATTATCTCACAATTAAATTAATTTCACCTCTAAAAATTGTTGCCACAATTATGATGAAAATAAACTTTTGTCTGAAAAATCAACTCCAAATCCTGTTAACTCCTATGAAAATTTATTAATTAATTAAGTCAAATCAATTGTTTTAGAAAATATGGTCGTATGTTTAATTTTTAGTTGCTCATTTTCATTCTCTGCTTATATCATAAGGAGAAAAGTTGAAATATTAATTAGAGTATACTTTAATCTATTTTTTATTAAGCAAAATTAAAAACTTCTGACTGATACAATTTAAATTAAATATTTGTTATAATGAGAGAAGAGATTTAAAAGAGTTTATGATGCTTTTACTTTCTTAAGAATATATCATATAATGGTTAACTAATTTATCTTGAAACTTAATAAATACAAATAATTCTGAATGGCTCTGCAAGGTCCACAATCAAATAGCATAATAAAGTATAAGCCCTGCTAAATAAGAAATGAATGAAATTTTCAGGATTGAGCCTTCCATAATTTTTCTCTGATTTATTTATTAAACTATCATTATTTAGAATAATTTGTTTCTCCACTCTCCAACAATTTCGTCGCTCCAGTCATCTGCCTCGTAAAACCCGTAGTCTCCTTGTGTTCCCGCTCATATTCCCTCATTTTGACTATGGTTGCGCTGTTTATGGGGGCCTCACAGGAAAACTAAAGGATAGGCTTAAGCTTCGTCTAAACATTTCATCAGGTTTGTCTTTGGTTCTCCGAGGAGCGCCCACGTTACAAAGCTGTACTCCGAGTCGGGATGGTTATACCCACCTTACTGTAGGCAATATTTCTTCGGTTCTCTCCTCTATCAAGTCATAGTTTCCCATTCCCCTCTGACCTTTATCTTCCCCCTTACACATCTGCTGAATTTAGTCGCTCATCACATCCTCCAGGCTCTGGAACTCGATCCCTCTAAGTTGTCACTCTTCCTCGCTCGCTCAACATCTCCTCTCTGTACTATTGGGTATCAGGAACTGCTAAACTTTATCTTCTTTAATTTTTATTTTTCATGGTTAATTGTTATTCTATTAGTTTTGATTTTCATTGTTTTTTCTTGTGTAGCACTCATTTTCTTTGTGTCTATATTTTTTTTAAATTGTATTTTTAGTTGTTTTTTATTACTTATTTGTTTTATTTCTGTACTTTTAAATATTATCATAGTTCTGTTCAAAATATTTTATATTATTAGCCTATTCTTTATTTGTACCTTTTATTTTTATTGTTGCAACTAGATCAGAATCAGCTATACTGTCAGCTGTGACCTTGTTATTCAATGTTATGTCCCAGAATAAAATATATTTTTCTTTCTTTCTTTCAATTTTAATACTATCAGTTCTTAGCACGATTGTTTTATTTTTACTGAACACTTTTGAGGCCAATATCCTCTTCAGAGGCTAGACACCTCGATGGTCATAGAGCCTTCACTCTGATTTCCCTGGGGTCTTAATTGTCTAATTAGCTAGCAACTCCTGTGCCTACACCATTATTATAAATATTTATTTCTTACTCAATCTTCTATATTTTTATATTGATATAAGGATGTATTGGTAAAATCTACCTGATATATTTAATTATTATATTACTTTATATTAGGCTTTCATTTATTTATTTATTGCAGGCACTATTCGAAGAATATTGGAGTACCAGGAAAGTAAAGGTGACAGTTACCTCCAGAAAATAGTTCTTGCTGTTGAGAGCTGTGATGCTGGTATATATGAAGTATTATTACCCTTATATTTCCCACGCTCCCTTAAGGAAGAGGAAGCAGCTTTACTCCAGCTTCCAACTGGAAGACATTTTGGTCAGTTTGGAGAGCCCATTTTTCCTGACAGACAAATTCGTATAATTGACAATCCTCATCATCATATAAATGGTGAGTTTTAAGTTAGTGTTTCTAAGTATTGAAATATTAATATAAATTACTGTATTAAAAAAAAAAACAATTATTTACCTTACCAAATGAGTTTTAAAGCTTTAACATAATTTCAATTCCCTTTTAAATTAAATAGAATATTTCTGTCTGCTATGCATTTTACATAAAATGGACACTGTTTAAACTGTTACATCTTTCATCCTAAGTTTATGCTACTTGGACTTCACATCTTTCATGCTTTTAGTTTTCACTGTATCTTCAGCAGTTATCCCATAGTTAGGTATTTTAGAAGATTTCTTAATGAGTAATGAACTTTTTCATGTTGGTACCATAACATGCGTCACTATGGGATAGCTGCTAAAAATACAGTGAAAACTAAAAGCATGAAAAATATGAAGCTTAATGCATTGGTCCAAATAGCCATAAACCTAGGTTGGCTTCTGAAAAATTTCAACAGATCTTAACCAATCCTACATTAGAGAAGCTAAAAATATGGTCCACTCAAAATTTTATACATATATTTATCTGTCTGAACACATTCTAGCATCTTAATTTGTTGCTAAATAATAAAGCCAAATTTAGTGCTTAAATCTTTTGATTGTTGGATGAGTTTGTTAGACTAATGACTAGTGGGAACAATGATTAGAGGAAAACCATAATTTAACATCTTAATTCAACCGTTATTTCTAGAAAAAAATATGTCTAACAAAGTAGTGTAAGGTGTAACTTTATTGTATTTGTAATCTAAAATGTATTTTTTTTTTTGCTTTTTCCATATTATTAAAGCTATTTATTA
>KZ807247.1:160813-174629 GCA_000696205.2 Oncopeltus fasciatus
CTTTTTTTTCTCCCCCCCCCCCCTTTGTTTAGTGCAGTTATCAAATATATCTACTGCTATGATGAAAAAGAGTATTCAATTACATTGAGGTTGAAGGTAAACTCCACTCGACTTGATCTAAATTTAAACACTAACGACTGTTTTTTTTTTTTGTGTTTGAAATTAAAAAGTATTTGTTAATTTTATTCCCAAAAAATATAAGATAATTGTTTCTGTATCTTAATTCTAAAATTCTTGAGCCCAGATAAACTTGTTCTAATGCTTCATTGTCTAAAATTTTCTTTGATCTTGACATTAAATTGTGTCTATTTCTTAATTTGTATTTAAATTATATTGAATATATTTTTAATGTTACAGAAGACGACTGTTCTGTGATTGACCTTTCTAGTCATTTTGACGTTATGGGGGATTCATCATTCACACACATGCAAGGAGATTTAGACCAGCAAAGGCTACTTGGCGAAAGGCATGTTGCACCTACAATAGATCCCTTTATTGCCAAGGAAATTCACAATAAAGAAAGGTTGGTGACATTTTTCCTTTCATACCATTTTCTTGTCACTAGGTAATTTAGGAAAAAATATATCAGGAGTTTGAGGGTATGTGCGTTTAAAGTTTTTTTTTTTTTTTTTTCTAACCATAAATTAAGGATGAATGAATGAAAGTTCCATGAAAAATTCATTAGAGTTCTAGGGAGCACTCTCATGATCCTCTCCTCTCCCATCCAGGAGAAGGAAATATTGGTTGGCCATTGACTGTTCTCTGTTAAGATGCAAGAGGGGATCAGTATAATTTGTTACTTAGACCTTTTGGATGCAAAAAATAGGTCAAAATTAAAAGCTGTGTAATGAGTGACCCTCTGGGTTTAATGAAGGGTCTATTACTTTTTCTAACCCATGAAGATGACATAATAGATTTTCTTTACCCGTATAGGTAATATTTTAGATTGATGAAGTATCAGTTTTTTTTTTGTAATATAAAAAGTATCTCAAACATAGAAGATCAATAATATGTTAACAAAATGGATTGTTTGTAGTAGATAAAGAATGATCCAAAAGATAAAAAGTATCAAACAGTTCACTTATAGATAAAATTTTATAAAAGGAGTTATTTCCAACATAAAACATAAAATACATATTAAAAAGTAAGAGGTGTGTCAATTATACAATTTTCAAGAGTTATACTGGCTATAAATTTAAAGTGGATTTGCCATCTTAAAGAAAGTTTGACCAAACAATTATAAAAGGCTGATTTAATAAACTATTACCACAGGCTCTTAAATCACAATGAAATACCAGTTCCTTCTGGTAATTTACTAGAAGTGCTGATTTATGTGAAATGTATTCTCAATTAGTACAGATAACCACCATTGCGCATCAATCAGCTATCAATCAATATTAGTCAAAGTCAGCTATTATTACAAAATTACCAATATATTCACTGTTTGATATTACACTGGAGCAGTGTTATAAACACGGACATTTTGAAATCTCTCATGAGGAGATTTACTGAGAAAGTTGCCCATTTGTAGATTTTTTTTTCTTTTTTTTAATTTTGCATTTAAATTCTACGTAATTTTTCATTTAAAAAAATAACTAATGGTAGACATTAGGTCATTTAATTAAAAGTTAAGGTTCAGATAAATCCTCACTTCTAATTCCTCATTTTTACTGTGTAACTCCTACAATTTTTCTTTATCAGTAAACCGAACTGTGATGGAGCTTCAATGCACAGAACTAACTATTATCTACTGTATCAAAATAAAAAATAATTTATATCACACTTGACATTTCAGGTATCCTATTCCTCTTGGTTCAATTTATCTCTACAACAAATAGTCTTTTTCTTTTTTAAATTTATAAATTACATGCCCAATTTCATTTAGATAAACAATTTGTTCATCTATCTGTGGCTTTAGATCACTAAATTAAAATTTAGGGTTCTGTTAAACTCCAGCCCATAATTATTAAATATCACTATGTAGCTTTAAAATATTTCTTTTATCAATGAAAAAAAAAAGTTTTAAGGTTTACTGCTTTAACCTAAATACTACAGCTATTGTATTGTATAAAATAAATAAATAAAAATATATTTTTCATCAAACTTGGCAGTTAAGTTAAAACCAGTGGTTAACACTGGAGTGGATAGGTTCCATTTTGCTCATTAATGATTTCAACCTTTCTTTTTGCATTTAAAAGTAGCATACTGAATTTCATTATGCAGAATATCTACTTATAGCTTCTAGACTGTTAAATAAAAATTTAGGATACAAGTAAAGCCTACTCCTACAAATTGCCTAAGTTAACTCCTTAAATCTTTCTTTTATCTAATTTGTGTTGAGTTTTATTGTACGAAACCAAAATAAAATAAATTTTTTAAAATCAAACTTGACATTGGCAGCAGGCAAACCCACAATCCTAATCCAATTTTTTAATTCTTTTTGCAGTTAAAAACAAGCTGCAAAATTATTTATGATGAACTAAAATCTGTAGAGCATGTTTACTCATAATGACTAGTAGAGCATTGACAGAAAGACTCATGTATAGATATATATGTAGTTATATATTTACAAAATGTAATAATNTATATATAAATTAAAAATATTAATAATAAGAATAATTATATAAATATAATAATTCAATTAAATAAATAAAGTAGCACCAGCAGTAATCGGTTACTCATTTCTCTGTGGCCCTTATATGATGTCATAAAATAACAATTATTTACTTCACTACCCTCTATGACATCAGCAGAGAACCTCACTTTTGATTTCTAATATTTGATGGATTGGGATTAATATCAGGGCTGTGGCTGTAGCGTAAAATAATGCTATATTATTAATTCCTTTTTTAACTCTACTTCTTGCATTGCACAAACATATTTAGCTATTTTTTTAGTGTACAGGACTTCCTTCAAATGTGATTTATGCTCCTTGTCTTTGATCCTATCAGGAAGTTGTTCTGATACCACCTTATATAATCTAGACCTTAATGAACATAATTTGGGGCTCTTTACTGAGACTGAAACACATCCACAGGAACTTAGTATACAACACAAAAAGAGTTATGACTGCAGTCTTTTGTAATCTTCCACAGCTACAGGTACTCAGCATGTGCAGTTAAGATCCAGCTTGGTTAAGATTTTCTAAATGAGCATATTTTTTAAAGTTATTATTAAGTAATAATTAGCATTCAGTTGTCATTGGCTTAAGTTGTCAACAATCTCAGAATGTGATATACTCGTCTAAAGATTATTGCATGGCCTGCAGATTCCTTCTTTGATTACCTGTAATGTCTAATAAAGTTGGTGGTTAGAAATCCCAGCAACTGATTCCTGTGTTTCACAAAAGGCGGTTTCCCACCTGCATGGAAGACGGTGAAGGCTACTAGTTACAAGAGGCCACCATTTTGTTCTCTGCAGAATCACTCAAAGTAGAAACATCGTTGATTCTTGCTCCTACACTTATTGCGAGGTGTCTTCTCTACTGCTCAGCATTGTCTTTGAATGACAAAATTTGATTAATATTAAATCTGTATGAGGAGGAATTGGTCAGGTATTCCGTCTTTGAATTTAAAGAAATAAAACTAATGTGTTTTTAGTTATTCTCTGAACTCTTAAGCTTTGGACCACAGACCTAGAACAGTGATGCTGCCCGGTGACGTTTGAGGGTGTATTTTTTAGTCTCTAGTTTCCCTAGTAATTTGAAAAGGGCCAAAATCAAATAAATAATAATTTGTAGAACAATCATGATATTCTATCCAGCTGATTAGAACCTATAAGCCTAATGAAAGCCAAACTAAATCTTTAAGACTGTGATTTATGTCACAAAATAATGATCAATAGCTAATCTCAATACGACTGGATTTGTATAATTAGTTCTGAATGAATAAAGAACTTATGGTAACTTTGTTTGAAATAATCTATTGAAAATATAACCTTCATATCCCATAATTTTAAAATTTATCAAAATATAGATGAAAAATAATAACTATTAGGGTTACCATGTAACAACAAAATATTTAATTGCTGAGTGCTTTGGGAATTAAAATAATTAAAAATGCATTAAAATGCTTTGGATTGTAAAATAATTTTTTGTAACTAATTTTTCATTTAGAAAATTTCTGAAAGTTATAATTTTATCATTATCTTGCAAATTTTTTTAATCATCTTTACTCGATATTTGATTAATTATTTGTGACTGTAATTCTCTGTAACAATTTTCTATTAATGATTTTCAGTTATAATAACTTCATTTTTATTAAATTTTATTTGTTCATTCATATATTTTACTGTATCCTTATTAACTATTTTTATCCCATCAATTTGTTGATTAATGATATGGGATTTGTTACTTGGATGATCATTCGTCTTTTATAAGGCTCTTTTCAGTTACTTCAATTCGATTTTATACTGACTACTTCATCCGCTGTTTGGCCTCTAATTCCATTTTACAATTATTTAAATGTTTTATTTTATAGCCCTAAATTTTTAATTTCTTATTAAATTCTACTTTAGTTGATTTTATTTCTTCTTGAATTTGATGAAGATTGTCACAATTTTCATCAATTACAATTTAATTGTCACAATAACTTTTTTTTTCAAAACACACACACATATATGTGTAGTAAGAAGAGCAGAAAAAATATCTATTATGAGAACAACCTCAATAACAATAATCTTTTGAAATTTTATATTGTTAAAGGAAATCAGCTAAAAGGAAGAGTTAGTGTTCAAAACACACTTAGTCAAAAGTAAATTCTTTTTTTAGTAACAGTGAAAATATGTTGTAAAGAGTTGGCAAGCTAGATCGTATCATATGAAATATTATTAGTAAATACATTCGACCTCCGAAATAAGATTATTTATCTATCATAAAGTAGTAACTTAAAATGTTTGAAGAAATAATGAATGGAATTTAATTGAACAAAAAAGTTGAAAAGCTAAAAAACTAATTAAGAAAAAATGGGCAAGAGCCAGGAGTGTTCAGAGCAAAGTGATGTTAAAACGAGTATAACAGATTATTAAAGAGAGAAGCTGTAGGACAATCAAAGGAGATACATGCACACCTTCTGTGCATGTATCTCCTTTGAGCACAACTTCGTTATAATGTATCTCCTTTGATTGTCCTACAGCTTCTCTCTTTAATAATCTGTTATACTCGTTTTAACATCACTTTGCTCTGAACACTCCTGGCTCTTGCAAGTCTTATAGTAATAAACAAATAACAAATAATAGATAAATAAATAAGTTATAGATGATATTTGAATAATAATTTTTTTTAAGAATTATGATACAAATCCTTCTTAATTTGATTGATATAAGATTGTTAGTTTAAACTTNTTTCTGAAATAGTATTTTTTTTTTTTTAATATACTTCCTTATAGACCTTCTTCATGTATGGTGTTTAAAGCCTTTTACCAGTGATTAGTTGAACCTGTAAGAGGCTTCTACAATAGTTTTCTTTCCAGTGTATCTGATCCTTGGCACTCCTCATTCAGTTATAATTTCATTCTTTCATTTCTTTTGTATTCATCTGTTCATTTCTTTCTTTGCCTGTCTCTTCTTCTTTTTAACTATTACCAGGATTATACTATTGAATACTATAGTTTTCTGGGTAGTGTCTTAGTCACTTTTCTGTACTGATTTTAAACTCCAGCATTTTTTCCAGACCTTTTGTCTTATTTTTCCTTTTAGTTTTCTTTTCTATCTTAAAATACATTTTTTTTACTAAATTTGTAAATTTTACCTGAGTATGTAATGTTTTTCACCATTTGAATTTATTGGAAGCAATCTTCTAATTTATCGGTACTGTTATTAGATATCATTTCCGTTTTATATCAGTTCAGTCGAAGGCAATGAGGAAAAAACTGTTTATCTAGAGAATTTTAAACAATTATAAGTTTGTCTTCTGATGTTGCTTCTATGGAGAAAGTTATACACTTAATAATAGAGAAATTGTTGGGGTTTGGTCTGGTCAAGGTTGATCAAAAAAAAAAAAAAATTACTATGCAAAAAAATTGCATTTTTTATAATCTGCCAACATTGTGGCTTATATTGATGATAAAAAAATTCAACATATTCCAAATGACCATGATCACAGAGGATGTGGGATGTAAGTGTCAGTCCGTAGGTGTCACGGTAAAAAAATAAACTTAAATGCCTACAGTTTCGGAATATTTAATTTCTTCTTCAAAGCCTACATCACAACATAAAATGACACTATATAAAAGTCTCATCATATAGTTAAATCTAAATAAGTATTTAAATATACCATAATTACAAATAGTCTAATATTAAAATTACTATTAAATAAATAGTGTGAGTTGGATAATATAAATAATTTTAGCTAAAAAATAAATAAATATGCCAAATATATAATAAATGACAATAAAATACAACTAATGAAGAATATATATCAAATTCGGCAACTCTATTGTTATTATTCAAAAACTTAGGCCTGACTGGTCACAGGTCCTAACTAATCACCTCTCGGCTTTCCTTATATTTTACTCCCACCTTCCGGACCACTCGTGCTTCCTCGAACACCCTGCCTAAATAAAGTTGTACTATATTTCACTTACTGAGTGGTATGGTAAGCCCATGGTATCGAACCGGCTTATACATTTCCTACTACCCCTTAGCCTTGTGTCTTGCCTACAAGAATATTCGCTCACTTAATAACCTTTACTCCAAGGTAAAATGCACTGTTGGACTGTTGCAGTCTATTATGGTGAGACGAGTTAATATTTGGGTAAAAGAATAAGGCAACATTCGCTCGATGTCAGTTAGGGAAGTAATAGCCTTGTGAATGAGCATGTACACGCACTTGATCTCCAAGTAGATAATATAAAGATACTTGAAAGGGAGATGGACAACAAACGTAGAAAGATTTATGAAGCGGTATATGCTATCCAGGATAGTAATTCTTTTAATTATCAACAGGATACTCAACTAATAGGTGAAATGTGGTACAACTATATTTTGGCAGGGGGTATGAGGAAGCGCTGGGTGTCATTTTCTGTTCTGATGTAGGCCCTGAAGAAGGAATTAAATATTCTGAAATTGTTGGCAATTTAGTCTAGTTTTTGTCTGTGAAAGACACCCTCATCCTACATCCTTAATAAAAAATATTTTTTTTTTTTTTTTTATCAATGTTGACCAAACCCCAACAAATTCTCTACTAATAAACTTAGGTGACTATAATTTTTGTTACCTGGTTGGTAGGATTGGAAAAAATATCAAATATGTCATGAAAACAACCTCAACGGCTACATTCTTCAGAATTCACCAAAATTAAAAATTTTGAAGATTCTGTTCTTACCATTTTATATTTCTCATAAGAAATATGCAATATTAAATTAGAAACTGTCTTACTAACAAAATTTAAAAAAAAATATAAAAGTAAATGATATAGTTTTCATTGTCAAGGAGCCTGTTTAAATGTTGAATATTTATGATCTGTACCAGTGCTAAGCACTATTATAGATAGAAATTATGTTTGATGGTTTGGCAAAAATTCAATATGTGTGAAGCAATATTACGAATCTGATTTATTTTCCATAAACTCAAATTGACTAAGTAATAAATTTAATGTTACACATTTCACATGAATAGTTTATTTCATTAATAATTTGAAATGATAACTAACAGAAAAATATCAGTGCAGGATCTGCTAGCATAAATTCCTTCGCTTGAAAATCAACTGATTTTATTACTGAAATTTAAGTTAAAATTTAGTTTACTGAAAAGTGGATATTGCAGTCCTTCCAATAGAAAAATAATAGTATTATGAACCCTTTTAAATTTATCAATTAAGTGGAATTAATAGTATTTTTTTTTTTCATTTTACTTTTGTTCTGTGATTTAAGCATCAGTTTACTTCATTTATTATCATTTAATTGGCCCTGAATAAAACACCCCCAAATGCTTGCCAATTGTATTTAAATATTTTTTTCATTACTCCATTTCAGTTTAAATTCATTAAAACATTTTTTTTAATTCAAGTGATTAAAGCTTCAAATGTAAAATATGCTATTGTTCAAGTGAACAGCAACTTTTTTTTTTTTTTTCAAATTAGTTACTCCTAAAATTTTTACAACTTCTAACATTATTTAGATTTTATGATCTATATCATAATTTAAAAAAAAAATTATTAATTCCTATTAATGCAGATATTTAATTATATATCTTGTAGGGTTTAAGCACTCCTCTGTTCTCAATGCTTGATTTCCCCGTGGAAAATCTGCCAATAAGGTACAATAATCATTTTATAATAAAACAAAAAAAGAAGATGTGTTTGATAAATTTAAGAGGGTAATCTATTAGGATATTGTTTTTAAAAAATACAATAAATGAATTCTATTTGAATAGTTTAATTAAGAATTACACAAGTATTAAAACCCAATTTGAAATATTAGTCATAAAATTTGAAACTGTTATTATTAGGAACCAAAGAGAAATTAGTGAGATAGTAGAAGGAAAAAACTAGTTATAAATAACAAGATAATCTAATTAAGATATAATGATGATGATACATAAATAAAAATAATTTATTCAAATTATACTCCAAATTTTGTTAGTTTAGGAAATCTGTTTCTAATACATATAAGGAAAAATAAGTCTTATAAGTAATATAGAATCTTTTTTGAAAAATATGGATACTTGTGAAAACCATTGGAGGAGCTAAAAAAATTTCATAGACAAAAAATTAAGTATGAAAAAGGTATTTAAATTTAAAAATAAACTTACTAAGATTAGTAAGATAAACCAAAGAAAGTTCCTATTATTACCAAAGCCTAATAATGTATAAAAAAATCACACCGGAACTGCATAATCTAAACAGATTTCCCATGCAGATAAGATGGATAAGAATAAGAGTAAAAGGAAAAATTTAATTTACCAGTGGGAGTGATTAATGATCATAAAAGGTATGATTACTTAGTTAAGATATGACTAAGGTTGCTTTAGACTGAGTGGGAAGGAAAAGTGGGGGAAGTATTCAGCATTTACCCTATGCAGTTACATATATAGAGTTATATATGAAATATTCTTTAAGAAGCATTTTTCATAAAAATGTTGGGAAAATTAATTTTACACCTATAATGCTCTATAATTTTTTTATTATAAACTGGAATAATAATCATGATGTTACGATTATAAATTTTGGTCTCCTATTATTAATAGGAATAAATTATAAGGTTTATGTATTTATCCATAATAGTAGGAATAAGGCTTAAATTATAAATATTTACAACATTTCCTCATCTGCATTTAACCAAAATTAATTCTCTCAAAGGTTTGCATAAAAAAATCTAAGGGAAATCAGGCTATAAACATTGGTACCATGACATGACTTATGTAAAATTTTAATAGCTCTTTACCGATCATAGATTGGAGAAGCTAATATGTATATTTGTTTGTTTGTAAGTACTCTTGCATAGGTCTCCACAATACTGAGACCTAATTCTATCTAATAATATTTATATTCTATAAACATTTTTAGAAAATATATATTAAGAAAGATATTTAAGAAGGTTTTGAAATTTCAAAAATTTTGAGGTTGGGTGAACTCTAATTATTAAGGACAGAAGCCAAATTCAGTAGTTAGACTTTTCATTACATGCCTTTAAAAGTATTCATTTTAGGTTAAAATCAGATGAGGAGTTTAGAAACATAAAAATTTATAATCATATTTTCAGTGTAATTTGAATTACAAAAAAGTTTATAGAGTTTAATATGTGTGGAATGTATTTTTCTATAGTTTATTACTTGTATAAATTATGAAAGACATTTATTAAAGAAGATATTTATGAATAGTAGCCAGGGGATATGCGAGCGCTTCTCCCATTCCTGGCCAGCTTAGAGCAACTTTATTGAACAAACCTTTTAAATTCACTGTTCTCTGTGGCTTGTAAATTAAATTTTGTATTTTATTCTTAGTTAAAACATTAATGAAATAAATTATTTATATTGCATATATTTAATACGGCACCATTCGATGTTTGTGATCCTCAACACACAAGGATTATATATACATATATAATTATATGTGTCAAATAAATAAGTAAATAAGTGTAATTTATCTGTATCATTATCTTCCTTGTTATTCATTATATGATACAACTTTTCTTTTTCAAAACAAAAAAGCTTAACTAATGCAAAAATTAAAACAGTATTATAATAAAAGTTTTAGAATTTTCAATAAAAAGTTTTTAATGTAATATTTTATTTATTTTTTAAATGAAGTTAATTTTTGTATCAAAATTTTACTTATGACTTATTCATAAAATTAGGGCATGAAAATGTTCAATACAATTAAAATTAACTATATTTTGCCTGACATGTTAATGATTTTTTTTTTTTTTTCATGTTTGAATGTTTACCTTTTATGTATTATTTTACTCTTCTTTTTGATTCACTTAATTATATATAATGAATATTATTCAACTTACTTCAGAATTCTAAGACTCCTTTTTGAATCTTTAAATTTCTAGTTTATCCTTTATATGGGTTGCATTTTTCTTAACAAATTAAAATAATTCCTTAGAAAATAATCTAGCTAGTTTCTAGTGTATGGTCAAATAGTAGGAGGTATTCTCTTCCTTGAATTATATTACTCCACCCCATTATAATTAAGTAGGGAAGGTTTTTTTTATTTTTAAGAGGAGGAGATAGGGTTCGGTCAAAGGTTTATTATTAAATAAAAACAAACTGGTGAACCAGTACTTTATTTTCAGTACCCTAGCAATCATGGGTTAGAACACGCAATTTGTGACTCTCTCTCTTCGTTATCCCCATAGCCCTGAAGAAGGCCTGAAATTCAGGACGAAACAACAAAAATAAAACCATATTGGTTCACCAAACCCCAACTATCTCCTCTTCCTGATCAACCAACATCCCATAGAAAAAATAAAATAAAAAGTTTTTTATTTTTTTATTATCAGAAAATAATTCAAAGTTAAAATTATTATGAAGTATTCTTAGTTTATTGTTTATCTTTTTTATTAACATGTATTTAGAAGAAACCATTTCTTTTAAAAACTATATACTGAGTCCATAAATGTTGCCTTTCTAAAAATAGATTATGTAAATTACATGGTGATAATTGCTCCATTTTAATATTCATCTTAATGTTAATTAGTCTAATTGTACACTGATTCTTTTATTTCCTCCATACTATAGTGGCAATTCTCTTTATTCATTGTTCTTAGAATTTTTGACTTATCTTATTATTTATCTTTGAATCATCTCTTCAGTTTTAAAAATTAATAAATATTATTTAATAAGAAGTCTATTTAAACAAATATTTACCTCTAATAATGATAGCTTTCATGAAATGTCATAAGTAAAATTTTAGATCAACTAATAGATGAATAATATTATTTCATCCTTTTCAACAACTCTCACATAATTTATTTTAACTATCTTGTTTTTTTAAGTATAAGACAAAGAATAAATTCTTTAACTGATAAAATAATATCATGGCTATATTTTAATCTTCTCTGAATTATACATTTTTAATCTTTTGAGAGGTAATGTAATATGTTTAAAGATATAATATTTGTAGATAACTAAAAAATCATTAATAGTACTTCAGTTTCGTGGTTAAGTAGATATACTATGCAGAGCTAGTTTCTTTTTTTGATTTTGTCTATAAAGAACCAGAGGATTCCTTGGTTTGCATCTAGGAAACAACCAGCCATGAAAGGTTACCATTCTCCCCTGTTAGGCCTATAAAAAGATACTCTTTTTATTTTTTTATCATTTCTTGCTTTCAAATAATATATTAAGAAAATGTGAGCATATAATATATATGTGCTCACATTTTCTTACATAATACTTACAATGTTAATAAAATGAAATATATGTATATATTATGTGTATATGTGTATCTAAAACTAGAAAATAAAAGCATTATGTTAATTTAATTAACACTCCACGAATAAGGTATGTCTTTTAAATATTAAAATTATATTTACTTGTTCATTCAAAAAAAATGTATTTGTAAAATCAATAATTGTGTAAAATAAAAGTGCTTTAATTTTGAATTGTCTTCTTGCTTATTAATTTTTTATTTTTCTATATCTACTTGTGAATGTCACAATTAGTTACTCAATTGATGAATTTTACTACATATATGTGTATTTGTGTGCGGCTTTTACAGAATTCTTTTCTTAAATTTTTCTTCTGTATTACCTATATGTGAAAATCATTCATTAGTATATTATTTNTAAACTTTCTAACTAATAGAAGTGGAATATGGGTAAAGAAGAACATATAATGAATGTACTAATTAATGTATTAATTTATTTTTCTATAATGCATTAAAAAATAATTTTATTAAGACTTAAGGTTGTACAATGACAGAATTTAATTCAATATGTTTTAAGTACATAGTTTTAATAAAAAATATTCTTGTTAGTCATATTTTTATTTTCCTATTTTGTTAATTATATTTTCTTATGTGTATTAATAGCTTAAATATTGTGCAATTAAGATAAAATTCACAAAATTTTATAGTTTCAGTTTTTGAAAAATTTATTTTACCCTTATATTTTTGGGTTATGGTAAATTTTAATAAAATGGATAAATATTCCAATAGTGAATAATTTCTCTAGAGTTAAAAAAAAGTATGTATCTTATTCAAATTATGAAAGTCAATCTAATTAGTTATCTTGTTGCTCATTTTTAATTTTTACCTCCTACTCGTTATGGAAGTACTTCCTGTAATCTTATCTTTAGAAATGGCCTGATTGCACAGTTACTAATCCTGCTGTTTCTGTTATTGACTTTTCTCTGTTCTGATCATTTGGTAAATCAATTTTTAAATGTTAAAAGTGATTTTAAAAAGTTGAAATATCTCTAAAGAAAAGCACCTTATTATGTAAATTAACACTACTGGCTCCCAAGGTCACTCTTTGTACTCCCACAGCCCATCATTCTACAGGTTCACATCATGTGAGTTCTACTAAGTTTTATTCTTTAATAAAATCCATGTTCATTTCTGTGTTTTAATTCATGTATTTTTTTATTAAATTTACTTATTTGCTCCCTTTCTTTGTGACAAACCTTTGTTTTCTGTGTAGGTTTTATTTATTTTAATTTGCCTGAAAAATTTTTGAGTGAGTTATAGTAGTTTTTGTTACTCTTTAAATATTTTACTTTCAATGATTTAAAAAAAAAAATCATTTATGATGTTTTGTCATTCATGAGTATTTACTTGTATCTTAGTTTTTTTACAGTAGTGTTTTTACTTGAATTATACTGTTTGTTTTCATTTGAAAAAGACAATGGAACTAAACATTGTTCTTATGCAGAATTGATTACTAAATGCTTAATTATTTAGTATTATTTTATATTTATTTTGCAAGTTGTATTTTTTGTTTTGATTATTATTTTATATCAATATCTCAATAAATTTTTCTTAAATTTTTTTACAATGATTTTTTTATCACTCATTTGATTCTTTTTTTTTTGTTTTTGTTTTTTGGTAATTTTTGTTAATTTTAACAGAAAATATATATCTCAACTAATTGTGGTAATAATAATTAAATTGAATTAATAAATAAAGTAGTTATTGTTAGTATATTCATTATAATTATATTATTTAGTATAGTATTATTATATTAGATAGTAGTATTATATATTATTTCTGGTAACAAATTTCACTTTCTAACTATGGAAAAAATATTTCACCTCTGACCTGAAAAGTATTTACTTTGTTTGAAATCTTTTAGCTATTAATCTACCAAATTCTCAGTTCAGTTCTGCGTAATTCCAATTAATTATTTAAGGAGAGAGAAGCTGTAGGACAATC
>KZ807247.1:181228-201326 GCA_000696205.2 Oncopeltus fasciatus
TATATATATATAACCTAAAGCATCAAATGAAAAGTAATAACTATTTTTATTATAGCCTTTTGAATAAGATCTCTATTAACCTAAAAACTTATAATTAATTCTTTTATGACAGAAATCAAAAGTTATAAAGTAAATGTTGTCTTCATAAATAAAAATAGAAAAAAAATCTTAATTTTTAAATAAAATCATTTTTTTCTTTTTTATTATTTCATGCTTTGAGATTATTGGATAGGAAAAATGTATTATAGACCTTTCATATTAATGAAGTCACCTGTTCTAGATTATTAAGAGCTAAGGTTGAATGAGTCATGAGATTTATTTTAGGACTCATTCTACCTGTTTCTTGCCTTACCTTACTCTTAAAAAACAAAATAATTTAAATTATTACATTTGTAATTTTGAAATTATGGTTTTTATATTAATTAAATAAATAAAAAGTCTGCTGCAAAAGAATTTCATTGCTTAGCAAATTTCTCAAAATCACAGTTATTTTTATTTTTTTCTGAATAACAAAATTGATTATTTAATTAAATATTATATGCTATGATTTGTTAAATTGATTTATATAATACTTTGGTTATTGTTGAGTCTCTACAGCCTCATATTTATACACAACATTGATTTTGAACTATCAATTTTAAACTATTAACTGGCTTATTTTGTGTTTTAATAAAAATTATAGTGCCTGAAGCCATAAGAATAATTAGTTATTAAGTGTATGTTCTAGGTTATCCTCCACTTATAGTGATGCAATTTTGCTGGATGACAGAAAATATCTTTAATTTAATTTGTCTAATATTATTCCATTTAAATACAAATTAAAATATAATTTTTTGTGAAAAGTATGATAAAATTTTATTTTTAGGTAAAACCTCACTGTCAGTTAACCAATTTTACTAATTGATTGTTATTCATTTCTATGTTACTTACTTATTAAGTTTTATTATATTAAAAAGTAAGTTACTCCAGCATAGGCAAATCTTGATGACATGATTTTTACTGATAAAAAAAATTCCAAGCATTTATACACAGCATTTAATACTGTATGTCAACTTCCTTCCCCTTTAAATAACACTTACATCTGTTAGAAGAGGAGGCTTTTTACAATACAAAAGTAAATCTCCATTCTCAAAAGTATAATCTTAGTAAAAATTACTCAAATGATTTACACATCATAAATATTAAGTATTATTAATTTAATTTCAATAATCTAAACATTTTAGCAGATTTTCCTCAATTCCTGAACAGCTATTTACATGGAACTTTTGCGAAATTTCTTTCAATCTCCTTGTAAATATTCTTGCCTCCGCAATTTTCAAAATAAAGAAATCAAATCCAGTAATTGGGCTTCTGTTTGGAAATTGTTTGGGGAGTTGGTCAATTGAGAGGGAAGTTAAAAAAAAATTAATTGAAATAGCATCTACATAATTTCTTCATCTATAGTTAGACTCAATATTTGGCACTACTTCTATCAATTTTCTTTTAAACTTCTTCCTATCATATTGATTGTAACAGTAAGTTCAAAAACCAATAACAAAAATTTTAGTCATATTATTAAGTTAAGGACTGGGCAGCATAACCTACTGTCTTAATTAATGAAAGACCCTCCTGTAATAATTCAAACTTGGTAATAAGTACTCCCAAAAAATTGGTTTCTGGTTTTTAGTTGGTGTTACTATTGAATAAGATTTTTCATGCTTTCATGAATATGATTAGAAGAAATTTTAAGGAAAATTGACAATTGTTTTGCTAATATTGAGATTAATTAAAAGACAAAGGAATAAATTTGATGTTTTGAAAAAAAAAAAAAAAAAAAGTTGTAATATGATATGATGATGGCTTAAAATTAAAAATTAAATCACAGATAGTAACATCATACTACATAAGAAGCCTAAAAATGAGTATTATAGAAGTCATTCAATACACAGTGCTTTAATGGCATAATATTAATAACAATCAATTGGAATACAATAGCCCAGAGTGTTTTTTTTTAAATACGACTTAGTTCTTCCCAAAGTGTCACCCTTATTACTTTAAGGTGATAATTGAAGTTTTTGTTATTATATATTTCCCATCTATATATATTTCACTAATAATTTAAAATATAGTATATATTTGGTAAATTTGAATTATTGTTTTCAATAGAATTGCTTATTTCAGAATAAGGTCATTATAATTGACAGTTTTAAAAAGCTAAATTTTTCTCTTATTNCTCTCTCTCTCTCTCTCTCTCTCTCTCTCTCTCTCTCTCTCTCACTCACTCACTCACTCTTTCAGCTGTTACTAAAAACAATACAGTTATTTTCTGACCACTCAGCCTGTATCTATCAAACACTTGATACCTATAACGAATCTTATTTTTGCATAATAGCATAAGTTCAAATTGTCAGCGGCTAATTTCATCATCATTATTTCTGTGTGAAGAGGAAACAGGATGAAGATGATTTGGAAGAATTAAAACTTTTGTCTCCTACAGGTCTACTGAACTGAAAATCCTGTTTTAATAAATGAATAGAAAGTAATTTGATTTTTGGTTAGCTTTATGCTTTTATAATTATTTTATTCTATTACTTTTGCTAATGGGGGGAAGAAGTATATTTCTTTTTCTATTAGTAAATAAAATTTCATACACTAAGATCCATATTTTTATTGCAAAAAATATGTATACTGTAGATTTAAAATTCCATAATTTGTAATAAAATATTACTATTACCATCTGTTATTATTTTAGTGTAACTCAAATTATTATGAAAAGCAAATGACAAACTTAATTAATTACTCTTTATCTTAGTTGGAAAATGCTTCAGAGAACAATGTTAATGGTTTTTATTATTTAAAGTAAATAGATATTGGAATCTATTCAAATCTGTTTTGATTTAATTTGTTTTGTATATTTAAGGCGTGTTTGCTGATGAAGTAAGTAGTGACACATCTTGCAACATTTTTTATTGCATCACTTCATACAATTTTTATTTTCCTTGGGTTTTAACTTTTGAGTTTTCATTGTATTTATATGTTCTGGGATTCCATGAAGTGAAAGACCATTTTTGTTTTTTATGTGTCAGTTCTTAAGTCAGTATTCACCAAGATTCAAAAATGAATGGTTCTACAGGAAGCAAGTGTTTATATTTTTTAATATATAGTTGTTGATCCATTGATCTCTTTTTAGAATTTCTGTTTTATACTATTATGAAATAATGATGATTAGAGACCAACTGATCTAAACCAAACATTAAAAAAAAAAAAAAAAAATGGAGACACAACAATTAAATATTATTGAATTAATTTTGAACATATTGAGCTACAAAAATCGACCAATAATGTAAAAAGTTTAAAAATTGACAGTCATTATTTGCTAAAAATTTTCACTGCAAATTAAAATTTTTAGCAAGGGATTGAAGGGTTTACTTTGGCAAACAACATTTACCTAATGATAAAATTGAAAGTAACTATCTCCATCAATAATGACTGAAAAAATCAAAGGTCTAATTATAAATTAATTAATTGCAATATGATACTAATATTTATTAATTAAAATTTCTTTGATTCATTTTACATGTTATCAAAGTTGATCGATACACAAAATCTTCTAACAGATTTTAGCCCTGTAAGATTTAATATTCTGCCATAAGTAAATTTAAATGTTCTTAAAACTCCAACCATGTTGCACAATAATTTGTTGTAAACCACCTAACTCAAATGATTGTTCGTGACATAATTTTTCCCTCTGATCTGGGATAAGAAAATGTTCTTTGATTCTTACACCAGATTTTTATTTCCTTGAATCAAGTTAATAAGTAGGTTTAAACGGGAGTCATTTGACTGCTCATCAGTTTGCTTTAAAATTTTGTTGGGTATTAGTTAAATAAGTTCACCGCAGCTGAAGGAATTCTTTGTTTGATAAAAATGTCTGCAATGGCCTAGATTAAAATTGTTGTTTTCAAATATTTTTATTTGTCTCTTTAAATATTTAATGCTGTATATCAGTCATGAATGTAATATATCTTTAAGTTGTTTATTCAAGCCTTTGTTTATGCTAATTTTTCCTTTGAATAGAGAGATAATCCTCTTTTAGGTGTTATACTTCATATTGTTTGCTTATTAAGATTTAAAACTTTTCGAAATTGTTTACCACTTACGATTTTCATTTTATAGAATAGTATCAACTGCTTCTCTTATCATTGTGGCACTTAATTATTTTTTATTCAAGAAGCTAATTCTTTATATTTAAATACATTGTTTTACTAATTTTTTTTTTTTTTTTGTACTGTTTGTTCCTAATTAGATAGCTCATCTACATTGCTAAAGGTTTTGCAATTGGCTTATAAAAAAGAAAAGAATTTAAATATTGACCCCCTATGTAGTGTGGCTTGTGGGTTGAATGGTTAACTAATTACATGAAATCATACTTTGTTCTCTTCTATGAACCTTGTATTGCTTGTAAATTAAAGAGAGTTAGAGAGATGCATAGCCAATAAAGATACACCTGCTTTAAAAATTTGGTGTGTTTCAAAAATAATTATAATTCAAATATATAAGTTAATTATAGTTTCTTTGCAATCTGAAAAATTTATATCAAAGAATAAATTCTTGTTAATTTTTTCATACAAGACTTTTTTTGATTCC
This sequence comes from Oncopeltus fasciatus, assembly GCA_000696205.2. Taxonomy (NCBI): domain Eukaryota; kingdom Metazoa; phylum Arthropoda; class Insecta; order Hemiptera; family Lygaeidae; genus Oncopeltus; species Oncopeltus fasciatus. The sequence continues at coordinate 185,855 of KZ807247.1, forward strand.
TTACTGACTAAACCTCATCTATTGACATACTCATAACTATGACATAACTCATTAATTTTGTTTTATTAAAAGTTGTACTCAATAAAGCTGCAATCTATTTCATTGTATTCATTTGTCTGGATTATCTTAACCATTCCTGTCTGAACAAGTTAAATCTTTAAAAAAATTTTTTTTTTAAATATATNATAATTAAATATTTTGTTTGCATATATTCTTAATATTTAAGTAATATATATGCTACTGGCACTTACTTTAATTGAATTCAAGTTTTAAATTGATGCATTCTTTTAAATTTTCTGGATATTAGAATTTAAAACCAATAAAATTTTATTCTCTTATTTAGGTATGATAGACTTTTACGACGTGCAAGAACTGAAGATCTTTCAGAAGTTTCTGGCATAGGTTGCCTCTATCAAAGTGGATATGATAAATTTGGTCGACCTGTAGTTGTTTTTGTTGGAAAATGGTTCAAATTTAAGGACATAAATCTTGACAAGGTTTGATTTGATATTTTATATATTTTTTTCACACTTTTAGACTTTAATAAATTATTAACCTAATTAAAACTTTTGGTCAGAAGTTATAAATACTCTATAGAACTGATGGTTATCTATGGATTGGATCTTTTATTTTATATTATATTCTATTTTGATTGTATACATTTTTGGATGAAATTAAGTGTCATACAATTCATTTTTTGCATTAAATAAATTGCACTGCATATTGGGTATTAAACTATACAAATTTTAACTAAAAATAGAAAAATTTATATTGTAAATTGTATTTTCCTTTAATTAAATAGAGAAAGTGGCACCAAATAGTTATGTCTATTTTATCAGATATTTTTTAATGGACCATATATTTAGTCACTCCAATGCAGGATCAATGAAAATCTGTTAAAATTTTTCAAAAATCACATTTTAGTACCAAAGTGACTAGTTTGATTTCTTTACAGAAGAAAGAGTTAAAAATACAACAAATTGAAGCAAGTGAACACTTTATTTAAAAAAGCAACATCTGTTTTTACAAACATTGTATGTTATTATATGTTAACAGGTTTAGCAAAATATTTTATCTATGCTTTAGTACATGAGAAGTGTCAGGTACTATTTCCATTATGCAATTTTTATAAATAATAATCAATTTTAAGTCTTTAACAGTATGGATCTACTAGTAGGCAAATAAAGTATCTGTGGCTATGTACTACACGTAACAGAAATCTATGGTCCATGGATCAATAGTTTCAACAAAAATATTTTGGAAATTGTTTATAAAAAAAATATGGGGTGCAAAATTCCAAAAAAATGTTGGAATAGCCATATTTCGAGGTTTTTAAATAGTAAATTTTTCAGTGTGATAGTGAATTCTAGAAGCAATTAAGAGGTAATGTTTTTTTGTTGTTTTTTTTTCTTTGGGGCTTTAGTTAACAATTTAAAGGATCCTGTTGTTTTTTTTAACCCCCAAAAAAATTACTTTAAAAAAGTTGTACCTTGATCACAAATCAGTGCCCTTGCACCTATCAGCACTATAAAAATATTCAAAATATATCATTTGGATATTTCTGTATTTTCCATTGTAGAAACACCAGAAAATGTTTTAAATTCCTTTTGTTGGAGATAATAAGTTAAAAAATTTGAATAATCTAAAATGATGTTAAAATCCTCACTTCCCTGGTTCTTCTTAAGGTAGGCTAGGAGGAAGAAAACCAAGGGCTAGAGAATGTCCAAACACTTCCTCACTGGTTTTAACTTTCTGATGAAATCAATAAAGTTACACTTACCCACTGCTAAATGATTAAAGCCAATGAAGAGAGTTTCTGTTGAAATGTAACAGAAACATAGTTTTCATGTTATCACTTGAACTGAAATAAACTCTGTTGGGCTGAGATCTCTGGATAAGGTTAGTCAGTCTTGTTAAATACCATCTAACAGTGTTGCTACTCAGCTGAAAATGCAAAATACTCTTTTCACGATGTTTATGACGGGATTTAAAAAAAAAAAAAAAAAAAAAAAAAAAACAAGGGAGAGAGACTGGCTCTGTAGGATTTAATATTCTGTAATTTTTCATGAAATGATGTTTGATAAAATTTGTCTGCAGCAGCGAAACCTGAGGAAATTTTAGGAGAATACATATTTTCAATGAGCCTGATTAACATTGAGGATCTTTTACAAAAACTTTAGAAATGGTTAAATCATAGGGTGGGATTGCCAGGTTTTTTTAAGTAGATTTTTCATAGGGAAATCAGTGTCACTTTGCAACTTATTCATTTAATCAACAGATCTTCACCGAGACCGATATAGTCTGTCAAGATTTTCACATGTACACACACCTTTATGAGCTCTTAAATCTGCAGTTTTTAAAATAATGAAATCCAATATTTAAGCTACTTATTGCAAAGGGTTGGATGAGTTTTTTAACTGCTGAAATGGTTTGAGGGAGGGGGCGGGGAGGTTAGAGGGAGACCAAAATATAAAATATATAATATCTTTGCTATTATTAGCATATAAAAAAAAAGTATATTAAACAAAATAATTGTAAAATGTAATTTTATGGCATTTATATACTGTGACATTTTTCAATAAAATACATATTTAGAATGACATTAAGAATATAATTTTAAGTCTTGGGGCCTTCTATTTTTATAATATAGAAATGAAATTCAGTACTTAGGCTTTTCATGAAATGATTAATTTCTAGTTGAAACTGGATGAAGAAAAGGAGGGGTGTTTAGAGAAAGATCAAAATTTGTAATCGTAATATCTTTGTTGTTTTTGAGTTATGAGAAATTGTAAGAAACATAATGATTTTTTAAATGTGATTTTCTAACAATTATTTTCTATAATTCTAAGATGATTTTAGTTGGGGTTCGGTCGAGGTAGATCCAAAAAAACACAAATAAAGAAATGTATTTTTTTAATGAAGGATTATCTGCCAACGTTTCGGCTTACATTGTAAGCCATCTTCAGGGCTATCATGAAGATGAGAGAGGACGTCTTGTNTTTTTTTTTTTTTTTTTTTTTTTTTTTTTTTTTTTTTTTTTTTTTTTTTTTTTAATGAAAAATACAAACCAAAGAAGAATAAAACATTTATAACCCATTTCAATAAAACCAAAAGCATAAACAAAATAGGAACCACCAAATATTATGTTAAAAATTTATAACCAACACAGAGAAACATGCAACTAATATCAAAGTTAATATCTAATTTAAATTTTAATTAAATACTGTAATTATGTAATTAAGCTGGATTGGTTGATAAGGGAGGAAGAAGAATCAGTTTTTTTTTTAGAAGGCACTGCCCCCTGCACTTAACTAATTTCAAGTTTTCACTTGAAATGCCAGTAAATCACTTAACTACTAATCTTTATAAAGTGAAAAATAATCACATTTAACTAAAATAAATTATTCAAAAGGGAAAGTCTGCCTGATCATCAGATTTACTTACTTACATTTAGGGGAATCTCTGACAGAAAGATGCGGTAGGTTCCTGAAAACCAAGTGGTCTTGGCACTGGTAAGGAATTGCAGACACAAAAACACTCACTTTATGGGGAAAAAAAATGTCTGAGGCTCTCTTTGCTTTTGTGAACAATTCAGGTAAAAATGTAAATTATACCTGGTTTTGAGGTGGTTGTTCCTTTCTAAGGATTATATTCTAACAACTTTTATAAGTTGTAAAAATAAATGTTATTTTAAGATAATTTATGAGCTTACTGAGACCCCCAATAATTTCTAAATACAATTTAAAGTCTTCTGGCTAACTAGTCTTCTAAACTAACTTACTTTCATAGAATTTTACCTTACCTCTGTAGGGTCCAGATTTGAAAGAAAGATCTGTTATTGATTTTAGCTTAACATGGTAAGGAAAAATAAAGAAAACTTAATAAAGAAAAACCATTATTTATTTCACTTGTATAAAAAAAAAAAAAAAAACCTTGCATGTATGGGCACACACAAATGCATATTTACATATAACACACATACATATATTCACAATATTCTCTGAATCTCAACTATTCAATAAAATAATAGATGTATTATCTATGATCACAATATGGTAACAATGAAGAATAAAAAACACTTTTTAAATGTCATGATTTAATTCCTTTCTTTTATTTTCAAGTTGCATAACTATTTTACTTTCATATTCAAGGAGATTACGTTTCTGGAAGAATGCTTTTCCATATTCAAAAGTTGAGACCATAATTGCACAAGCTGGGGCAACTTTAATAATACGAGGAATGAGTCCTGCAAAAAGCCCTGAACATCCATTTTGCTGGTAAATGTTGACTAGTACTGAATAGGTTGTTTTATTTTGGAATGATGGCGGTTCTGGAAAAAAAAAGAAACAAAATTAATAAAAAATAAAGATACATAAGGCACAATAAATGAGGAAGAACAGGAAAATTAATTATGGGTACAAGTCCAAGTCCTTCTGAATAATGTAAAAAAGAAGTAAAAGACAATCCATAGTCCAGCTTAGACCATCACATACCATGAGGAAAGAATGAGAGCACTGATGATCAATGTTCCAGGCATCAGAAAAATTAAAAGTTTGATATCCAAAACCTACTTAAAGTTATTCTAAGATGATTTTTGTTGGGGTTCGGTCGAGGTAGATCCAAAAAAAACACAAATAAAAAAATGTATTTTTTTAATGAAGGATTATCTGCCAACGTTTCGGCTTACATTGTAAGCCATCTTCAGGGCTATCATGAAGATGAGAGAGGACGTCTTGTCCCTAGGTTCACATTTCCATGACCATATACATTTCCTACTTAAGTGTATTTTCTATAATATTTTTCAAAAAACACTTCCTAAGTAAAAAATTTATAAATTTAGATGTGATGGACAAATGCTTCCCCCCACTCCTCCTTCCCAGCCTGTTCAAAGCAAAAGTTAGTTGTCATACATTTTATGCTCATAGTTCTCTCTGGCTTATAAATTAAATTTTGACATTTACTCTTGTCTATACATCTTTAATAAAACATTGGAAATCTGCTTAGATTATTGCAATTGATAAGTGTCATATAAGAGTCAGTATTTTTTGTGGCCCAACACTGTGGCTACAAGTTTGATAGCCTTAATAGGTTTTTTAAAGAAAAAGAAAAGCCTTAAATATTAAAAAAATGCCTTATTCATTCGATTAAGTTTTACCCATACCTTAAAACTTGTTTAGTGGGAGGTTAAAAATTTAAAAAATAGGATGTCATTAATCCTACTTAAGGAATTCAGAAAGAAAATAAATCTTAACTAAATGATTGACCTATAATTTTAATATTTATAATATATGCACATATTTTTATTTATTTATTTATTTTTTTCTAGGCCTTACTATATTTAATCTACTTGTTAGACCCTCTTGTTAAGGGAGATTATGTTATAGCTTATTTTCATACTAACACATCTAATGCTAATTACCCATCGTTAACCTGGCTTCGAGAAGTCTACAACATACTGCCTTATAAGTAAGTGATATTATTTTTGTTATTCCATCAAGTAAATTAAACATTTCTTACCATGTTATATTGATTTTTTTTTTAGGTATAAGAAAAATTTAAAAGCCTTTTATATCGTACATCCAACTCTTTGGACAAAGGTAAATTTTTTTTATTAATATTAGTCGCTTTTCTAACTTAAATTTCCATTTCCTTAAAAAGTTTTTTTTTTTTTTTATAAATTCCTCTACAAGCGCTGATAGTTTTTCATATAAGTACAAATATATATATCAAGCTATATATATTTGTACTTATATGACTTAGTAACAAATATACTGATCTACTTCAGGGAAATCAGGAATACAGTTTCTTCAATGAGTAAATAATTTTTGTTTGTGTGCATGAATAAAATTTTTTTTTTTTTTTTTTTATCCTGGCTTCAATAGTACTTAAAAAATACAAATATTTTGAATTGCACACTCGTGTTTTATTCTTATCAAAACTATTTAGAATTACTTGATTTTAGTACTCAAATTTAACAGAGCTAATGTTCATTGAGCTAACTTGAACAATAGTGGAATAGAGTGCCTCAACAGACTACCTCACTTCACAGCAGACATGTAGTGAGTGCTGACTTTAGTCATTGCAATCCCACTTTTTCTGAAATATTTAAAGAATTTAGACACATATACAGATTTTTTAGTTCATCTTTTCATTTTTTTAAATTTAAAGTGATCTTTAGGCACTATTTATGTACGCAAAGTTAAAAAAAAAAAAAACATGATTTCCAGTATAATGTTTTAATTGTGATTGGTTTTGGTGAAATAATCTACTAGATATCTAGCTGATTGCTGAGAGAAGGGCTACTCATTTATGGATACTCCAGCCTGAGGATATTCATAAACTAGATAGGAACAACACCTTCTATTCTTATCATCTACTTGAAAATAAGATGTGGAAGAGTTATTAAAAAATATTTCATTCAATACTCACAGACCTTATTAAGCAGAACCTTAATGCCCTAGGTTATAAATGATCATAGCCATAAACATTCTCTCGGGAGAGAAACGGTCTCTTGATATGTTTTATGTTTCAAAATGCATATGATTAAGATACTCTTAGTATTCACTCTTTATGTCATACTGCTATTTTGTCAAAGAGCCCAGAAAAAAAAAGACAGACATATAAGTGTCTGTGTAAGCAATCAACTACACTTAGATTATTGTTTGCATCCTCACAGATATAATGGCTGCAGTGAGCAACAGTATTCCATAGCCTGTATAAAGATTCTATATGCCCTGGCTTTCAAGCCCCAGAGTTTCTAGTTTTTCCAACATTCCTTTTACTCTGACCAGTAGAGGGGGATCCAGATCTATTACTGTCCACCAAAGCCACAACTTTGGCCTCTTCAGGAATATATCATTCAGCCATCAAAAACCATGCCTTCAAATAGCATGAAGGAGAAAGGCACTTCTAATGGTAACCTTTCTTGACCATGTATAAATAATAGCTCAAAAACCCTCTACCAGTCCATTTTTTTCCAAAAGTTAACACACTTAGTTCAGACTCTTCACCAACACAAATTTTATGTATATATGGCCTTAAAAGTTTAAAAATATGATAGAAGATTTAACAGGGAGAAAATGAACTTTTCCAGTCAGGCATTGGAAGTGAGTTAGAAAACCAGGAGTTAACAAATTTTTAGGCAGTAGGGAATACAAATAAGGCTTTCTTGTGCAAGCATTTTAGAGTGACTTAGTTTATTATCAGGACTTGGGTTGAAATGAAAAAAAAAAAAAATTGTTAGAGGCTGGTTTAGCTCAGATTTTCTGGGCAGAAGCTTTGTCAATTCCTGTTCTTGCCAGGTGTACATTTGAGGGGATTGGAGGTTACCTGTAACTTCGATTTAGGGCATCAGATGGAGGGCAAAGCCGATCATTCTTATTTTCAGAATTTTAATCTTGTTGAGTCAGTTTGATGTACACATATTTTATTACTTGTATTTATACCGGGAGGTAACAGGTTTAGAGTAATGAATGAACAAATTGTAAAGAACAATCTATCAATTCAAATAATCAATGATAAAAATTAAAAAATCTGGGAATTTAAAGAAAATAAATTAAATTCCCTAGTTCCTCAATACTAAAATTGCCAAAGAAAAAAAATAAAGAAGTGAAAAAAATTATTTTATTTTTTTTATAACTTGGTATACTGATAATCTAGAAAGTATAAATGACTCACTAATAAATAATTTTGGTGGTAGGTTAATTAATTAGAACATTTTTCTGACTTAAAAAATAACATTTATTTAAAAAAAACATTGTTATCTGAATAATAAAATAATAAAGTTCCTGAAGATGATAATTAATAAACAATGTTTATTTATCTATGTATGTATATTTGTTCAAGATAGATATGTGATTAGAATATACTCAGATTTAGGAAACAAGGGCTGCTTTTAGTCTTGCAGACCGCTGGTAAGAGACGAAATAGCAAAGCGGATATGTATTGCAGTATGCATTATAAAATCCTGGTATTTGCTGATGGGAAGGGTAGCTCAAAGTAGAGAAGTTATTCTGTCAGGACAGGGTGCTGACTGCTAATATGGGTAAGTCTGGCCAAATCAGAAGCACTCAGATGACCAGTTATTTTTCATTATTTGCAGGTACTGCAAAAACTGAGCAGAGGGGAGAGAGTTTAAGTTGTTATTGATTTTAAATTATCACTACTTAAAATACTGCAGTGATCTAAGAATATTAATATTAAATACACTCGCAAATTAGTTTTACTTTTATTCTGAAAGTTAGTGTACTCATGTGCATTTGGCTATATCATAAGGACCTTAAGTGATTTGATCTACCTTCTCAAACAATTATGAATTCACATTTATTTAATTAATGGTACATAATTATACTTAATACTTATTGGAGGCCCATCTTGGTTCATGCGCAGAGCACACCCACTACTCAGAACAAGGACTTATCAGGAGGGAGCAGTTATCTAGCATCGTTTCACTACACATGTGCCACTCTGTAGAACAACTTAGAATTACTTTAAAAACCCTGAATTCAACTAAAAGTTAAGCATTCTAAAAATATAGAGAGATATCATCTTGTGTTTAATGTAGGTTGAATAAGGTCAGATTTAGTCATCAGGTCCAGCCTCTTACACATGTTATTATTTTGCATGGTTCACAACCATTCTCCAATTCCTTATTGTCATTATATTGATTAAGTTACACAATAATTAAAATATGAAATTTTAATGATTAATTAACTTATATGACATCATAATTGACATCATAAATTTCAAAAGACATAAGTACGCACCTTAGGACTCCTTTGATTAGTGCATATGAAGGAGAATAATCAGTATCACTCTGAAATAATTTGAAAAAATGTAGAATAGTCTGCAATCTGAAAAACAGACCCTTAAAAAAATATGAAGTAATCTCCTCTTCAATCCACTTCACTTTAGTTACAATAAAAAATTTTTGTTATTAATATTATCAATTTCTCAAAATTGTTAATAGTCATAGCTCCCTTAAGTTTTATGTGAATTTGTTTTGGTTCTTAAAACTCATTCATGAATTTTATTTCATGTTTCTATAATAATTATTAACAGATTGAAAAAAAAAATATTAAGTCCACATTCCAGAACTCTTTTAGTTATTAGTATTATTTATTATTGCACTCTAATCCTCCTTACATGTATATGATCATGTTAATTTTAGATGATGACTTGGTGGTTTACTACTTTTATGGCTCCAGCTATAAAACAGAAAGTTCAGAGCCTTCCTGGAGTAGAATATTTATACAGTGTAATACCAAGGAATCAGCTTGAAATTCCAGCCTTCATTACAGAATATGACATGACAGTAAGTCTTCCATGTATAATATTTTGTTTATTTTTCATTTTAAAGCTTATAAGAACCATTAATGACTAATAAAGAATTTAACTGTTAAACTATTGTTCTGAACTGTGAATGTTGATCGTGCACTTTGAATGTTGATTATTAGGGTGAACTTCAAATGTTGAATATTAGTGAGTACTTCAGTTGTTGATTAAACTTCTGAAGTACTCTTCGCTTTTATTATTATAATTCATGAATCATTATATTATTAAATTAAGGGTACTTTTTATTTTATTAATTGAAATTATTTGTATTAAGTAAAATATTATTATTTTTATAGTAATACAATTATCAATAAAGTAATTAAAATGATCAAATATAAAGTCTATAATTCTATTATTGTTTTTACTCTTTAAATTAACTCAGGTTTTACAAAAAAGGGTGTTGCAGAAAAATCTCTGAAAAATTTATATAATTTCTTCATTAGATTCTCCTCTTGGGAAGTATATAATGTGGTTTATATAGGTATCATAAGCCACATTACTTAATGAAAAACTTCATGCGCATACTAAGACCTATCATACACATATATTTGATGTGTCAATGAATATGAATTAGATTCTAACAAAATCTTAATTTTAAAACAAAAGTATTTTATTAGCAGATTTATAAATTACTATTTCTGGTGAAGTTGACAAATTTAGTTTATCCTATATGATAAATTTAATGAAAAAAAATTTTCATTGTGTTAGAATATAAATCTATAAAGTGTTTAGAGAAGTCTTGCCGAAGTATTAATATATTTTATAACCCTGAAGGAGGCATCTAAGAATGCTAAACTGGTCATTTATTTTTGTCCTTTCATCTTCCATGAAGAATTAAAAACTGTTCGTCATATTTTGAATAATAAAAAAATTTAGCTTATTATTATTATTTTAATTNNNNTTTAATTAAATAATATTATTATATCCTTAATTTCATGGAAATAATTTTCATTGTGTATGAAAATTTGTATGATGTATTGCTAAGTTGTTAAATTAAACTTTAAAGATATATTTGAGATAAATATATCACCATTAAAACTGGATTTTTACAAAATCTATAAAACATCAGCATTGGTAAAATTTACACATTCAATGCCTAAGGTAAGTTTGAAGTTTCAATGGGTTTGCTACATTAAGCCCCCATTAGAACACTGGATAGCATGCATAATATATCATCTGTAGGTATTAAATGCCTATCTTGTAACCTCAAGTAGCCAAGATTTTCTAACAGACCCTGTATATGTATAAAAACTTCTTTCTGACTGAGGTTTCTTGCAGGGGATTGATCCATTAGATATGTGTACAATTTTTTTAATTTTTCTTCCCCCATGTTAAAATAATTTCATCCTATATAATATAGTCTTTCAGGGTAGAGTTCACCTGTAATAAAATTAAAGTTAAGCACTCACTCCCAGCCATGATCATCAACTTTGAAGATGGTTTGCATTGCAAATTTAAACGGCATCAAAGAAGAAAATTTTTTTTAATTTTTTCAAGTTTTTTTTTCTGAACTGCATTTTGAATGAACCAGTACTGTTAATGTACTCTTAAAATTAAAAATAATTATCCTTTGCATGTTTTTAATAATTTTATTTTGTTGTTATTCTTATTGCTTCAGTGCTCAGTAAGCAAATCTGACAGCATTTCATCATTAAGTTAATCGTATAATATAATTAATCTTTCATTTATTTTTTCTCTGATGAAATTATGCCCAATATCAATATGTTTTGACCTCTGGCTAGTTGAATCATTTAGCCCATTTAATAGTTCCCTTGTTGTCACAATAAACTACAATTGGCTCATTAAAAAAATTCTTAAATCATTTAAAAGAGTTTGGAGACACAAAATTTTCTGGATTTCCTGGAAGAGTTTAGGGCCATATATTCAGCCTCAATTGTGCTCAGTGCATTATTTCTCTGTTTCTTTTAGATTCATAATATAAGCTCTCCCATTAATTTAAAACTTCCTCCTATCATGCAATTGGATAGCCCATGTATAATAATGGATGTAACTGTAACCAATTATATCACTATTTGAATCCTTGTTATAATCTAATTTAGGGACAGCAGTACCCTTTAGCTATTATAAGTATATCTTTAACATATATCAATAACTGTACTTAAGACAATTATTAAATTAATTGGCATATTTTACTGTATACAGTATATCAGGTTGGGATATTTATGAAAGATGCAATGGACTACCAGCAGTTTGCTAGAAGGGCACAGAACCACTCTTTAAAATTCACTGCATTGCACTATTTGAATTAGGCTTTATTGTAGTAGAAATCGGGTTACACTCTTACCATGCTAATTCTGTTTAGCAATATGTTGCTTTTGGTCAATCCAAAGCTTCCCCATTCGATCAGTCATGAGTTATTCTCATTCCGAGGCAATGCTTTTATTCCACCTAAGTCCTTGGTCTTGAATTTGGAGCCTTTGATTAACAATTTTTTCACGGTTTGGCCAATTTTGGAAACAAACCCTGGTTTTTTTTATATAGGCACTTGAATCAGCCTTTGACTGAGAAAACCCTAATTCCTGTAAAACTTTTTTGATGTATTCATTCGAGCAGGAACCATTCTGCATTAAACCACACTTAGCCTTTCTTAGTCAGACTTTCCCTGTTAGCCTGGGTTCAGCATTTATTTCAACATTCATGAAGGTATATATGATCTGAACTTCCATATGGGTAGCATTTGTCCTGCACAGCATAATTCCATTTGTCAGCATTATTCTCAGCCAGTGCTTCTAGGCTGACAAAGTTTGGATTGTTTACAGGTCTCTTGCAAGGAGAAATCTCCCATACTTTGTTCTGAAATATCAAATTTTATCTTACTTAGCTGTTGAGTCATTGATACTATTTTATTAATATGGTCTTCTACTGAGTCACAGGTATCCAGACTTGTGATTCAGTAGAGGACCATACTACTGATTGCCTCAGTAGTCCAACTCTTCTTTTAAATCCCGAATCTTTGGAGGCATTTTTTAGGATATCCTACACTGCCTTTGCCAATGTGTAGCCTCAATTAGTGGATAAGGTTAGAATTCACTTACAAAGAAACTTTTGAGAGTGACTTGTCTTCAGCCTTTGATTCTTCTTTTTGTTGACTCTAGTCACATCATCCCACTGGTCGTCCAGTTATAATATGGCTTTAACACTCTGGCCATGAAGACTGGGTCAATTTTGACAATATTTAAGAATTTCACCAAGTTATACTGAATATTTTTCTTTTTCCTTCTAGGAATGCTTCTTTCAGGTTTCTAAAGGAGTAAAAATAAAATATTTAGGTATATATTTTAACAAGGGTACGACAGATAATGGGTTCTTTCAGAATTCTTTCAATTCAGTTGACGTTGAGCTCTTGACTCTTCATGTTATGCGTTCTCTTTAGAACAGTCTGATTTTCAAAATGAGTGAAATTCCAGTTTTTCGTACTCCAGAAGAGATCTTTGCTGAGTATTAAGGCAGGAAATTGAAAGTAATTTTGAACCAAATACACCAGAAGAATTGGAAATTTCTTTGGAAGAAAGTGATGGCGAAATATCAGAACCTTATGAAGGATAAGTGACAGATTATGGAAGTACATTAATAATTTTTCTATAAAAACTAAGTCATTGAATATTTTCCATCAGGCAGTTGGACTAATAGAAATTAGTAAAGGAAGAAATTAGAATGTTTTCAATTATTTATTTCTGAAAACATAATTAAAAAAGTCATAACTTACACAAACCAAAAGGTTGTTATTGAACATAATAAATCCAAGTCACAGGATCTAGGAGAAAATATAAAATGGGCTGATGTGGATGTTATCGGGATGAAAGCATTCTTAATTATACTACTAATGGGAAGGCTTCAAGAAGCTGTTAGCCATAAATATTGTGAGGGAGAAGATTGTTTCCAAAGACCCGTTTACACTGGGCCAAGGAGTAGAGTTAGGTCCCGAGATATTTTTAGATTTATCAGATTTGATCTCACTTCAAGTGACCAGAGAAAATCAAAAAAGCTAATGACATACTAGCTCCAATGAAGAAAATCTGTGATGTATTTTCTGACAATTGCTGACAAAGCTTTCGCGCCTCTAAGTTTGTAACAATTGATGAACAACTCATTTCTTTCCAAGGACGATATTCTTTCAAGGTTTAGATACCAAATAAGCCCCAAAAAAAAAGTGAAATAAAGGTATGGACCTTATGCAATAACAATACCTTTTATTATGCAAACCTCGAGGTTTACCTAGAAAAAGTTGGATAAATTCCTGAAAATAATCAAGCTACACAAGTAGTAAAGCGTACTGCTTTACTAACGAACAGAGTTAGTACTTAATTTCAATCTTGGAAACACTCAGAAAGAAATGTAACAACTGATAATTTTTTTTACAGTCATTTCCATTGTTGGAAGTATTTTAAAGAATAATCTAACTCTTGTTGGAACACTGAGACAAAATAGGAAAGATTCACCACTGAAAGATAAGAAGAGAGCATTTTACTCATTGAAATATTAATTTACTAGTGATCTTACATCTGATTTAGTAGTATGTACTGAAATCTAATATTAGATATTATTATATTATATATCTCATATTACTGTTAAGCAGGCATCATGAGAATAATATTTGTGGGAAAGAAAAAACTTCAAGCCAAAAATAAATATATTTCTATAATAAGATGAAAGCAGATTATAAAATAAACTGATACGCCAATTTTCCTGTGCTAGAAGATGCTATAAGTGGCCTTTTTTGAATTATTTGGACATAGCTGCTTATAATGCTTTTGTTGTCCGATTGTTTCCCAAGAATTTAAGGAATCTCAAGTAATACAGAGTTTATTTTTTGGAAGAATTAGGAATGACATTAATTAGGGTAAATATTGAAATAGAGAGCAAGGGAAATAAAAGTGAGGAAAACAATTTCCTGACAGTCTAATAAGAGCAATCGAATCAACTGGATTGATTCAAATTAATTGATTAAAATTAATCTGAAGAGGAAGACTGCAGATACAGAAAGGAATTTGAAACACAGTAGGTGCTGTCTGTGACAGGGAAGTGGCAACAAATTTCAATCTAGATGCACTTGGTGTTCACTTAGTTTGAAAAGACCACTCTAAAAAAATATAGTATTTCTATGTGATGAATGCAGTAGAAGTGATGATTCATAATGTTTTCCATTTTTATATTATACTTTTTATATTACTTATCTATGTACATATATGTGTATTATTCTCTTCCTTTTTTTTTTTTCTTTTTTTAACTACTTAAACTATATATTTTTTTTATAATTTCAGTTTTGTTATTTTAATTCCTATAATTATAAAATTTAATAATAATTATTATAAAATTATAAATAGAATCATTTTAAAGTCGAGAAATTGGGAAGACTAGTAGCAGGTAAAAAATGACCCAATCTCCGGCCCAAGTGTTATGTTTAGTATCTTCGTCGCTGGAGAGTTAATGGGGAACTTTTACAGTGTATCATTGTCTCTTCCCCTGTGCTTCTCTATGAAAGAAAATGTGTTCGCCACCAAGCTGGTAGACAATCTCCTCAACGTAATTTTACTAATTCAAAAACTTTAACTCACTAGACAGCTGGATAATCTAGCTTGGACATAACCTTTGTTGGTGTATATGAGTATATGAGTGCTTATTGATAATTTAAAAAGAAAATGTAGGATTTGCACAGCAAATTAATGATTATTTGGAAAGTTTACCTGAAACCAAATTTTATTTTGTAATTTAAGATTCTATATGCTCTAAGTTATTAGTTGTTATTCTTAATCATATTTGGTATTCTGATTTCATAGAGAAAAAAAAAGGCTTGAGTTCATTATTTAGCAAAATCAAATGAATCGGTAAGAGTTACCTTAAATGTCAAGAACAAGTATAAAACTTTCACACAATATTGCTTTGCCGTAATTATTAGTTTAATGCTATAAAACTAAATACATATTCTTTACTAAAAGTCTAATATAATGCTTAAAGACACACAATATCAATCACATGAGGAGAGAAGGTGACCAACAACACCACTCTCAATTGCTTAAAGAAGTGGGAAGTATACCTGGATAAAAAATATTTATAAACTAAAATTATTTTCCTATTGAAATTATTTGCTGTGGACAGAAATCAGTTTATATATATATAT
>KZ807247.1:201907-219224 GCA_000696205.2 Oncopeltus fasciatus
AAATAAGAAAATCATGACATGCCGCAAATGCTCTTTATTTGGCTTAAAATTAGACATTTTTAACACCAAAGAAAGGTATGATACGTCCACGTAAACGACTTAAAAACAACTGACTTTTGTAAACAAATGACTAACAAACAAAATAGCGTTTAGAGATAAGCAAATCCTTCAATAGGCTAAGAGCGCATTCTATTGGAATTAAAACGACATTTTAAACTTGCATACCTGGTATATGTGCGTGTGTGTGTTTATATTTATAAACATTTAATGCAGGTGGCCTAATTTTAGAGCAAGCAATGCAACTGAACATAATTCTTTTAATGGCTAAAAGATGTATTTTGCAAGTGTAAATTACCTGGAATATTCAAATAAAATATTCATCAACTTTGATGCCAAGGAATTTGTTTAGTTCACGAAGTTCCTACTTGACAAACTTTTTTAAAAGTTTTCACATTAACCTACATTTAAAGTCACATCCCAATTAAGCTTCACTTCATTATTATATGCTTTACATTTTTCTTTAGCCTCAATCAAATTGAACATTTAACATGAAGGCAATTGTTTGCATTATCATTGGCAAGGTTATCAAAAGAAGGTTTCATGCTTTAAAATAATTTGTAATAAGAATTTCCTAAAGAATTCACTATTGGCCTCATTTATATCCACTTTATAGTTTTTGACCCTATATTTTACAATTAGCTACTTGTATAAAAATGACCATAAAGCCATGAGAATATATTTGTTTTTATTGATAGCAAATATTTTATATTGGCTAGTATGTCTCATCTGGCCTTACTCATTTCTTATTTTTCTATAAGTGTGCTTGAAGAAGCTTGACCATTTTATTTATATAATCATTCTTAAGACGCACGCATATATATATGTATAATTTCCTCTTATTTAATTTTTTTAATATGAAGATTTCTCTTTTAAATTTTTATTACCTTATTTAAGTCACTACTCTCAATGTTATCTATAACATTTATGAATTTATTATTCATTTTTTCCTTGATGTAAACTTTCACGGTTTCCAGAAATATTAAAAGAAATAAATTATTTGTGGATAGACAACAGAAATAGTGATTACTAGGTATGTATAATCCCAGAACGGACATTCCTGTTATACATGAAATAAAGTGTTTCTTATTCTTATATTTGAGACTGTAGCACTTCATCTTGAGTTCTTTAGGCACTCAATGCTTGGCCTGTGTGTGTGTGTGTGTGTGTGTGTGTGTGTATTATTGTTAACCTTGCTCATCTGAATGAGTTATTCTGAAAATGTATTAAACTTTTGCCTTTTCCAGGAAAGAATCACCCCTGATAATAATGGCAATCTTATAGGATTATCTTTTAATAAAATGAAGATTAACAGTGTATAATCGATTAAGGATGACAATATCTATGCTTTATAACTATCACTATGTAATTAGTTGCTGATCTTATATTAGTTTCGTTGGAAAAATATGAAAAACTTTAAATTTCATTAAAATAAAATACATTTGCTATCTGCATACATAACCCAATTGGCAGTTGTAAAAATTGGAATAGATTTTAAATCAGTATCACCTTTTTTTAACCTTAATAGATAGTTTAGGTATGTACACTTTAAATCTTTGCTTTTATAAAGAATTTTACTTTCTGAAGCAGTTAAGCTTTTAATATATTGATTTTGTTGCAACTGAGGCTATTTAGAGTATAGCAATAATAACTTCAAGTGGGTTTTATTTTTAGTGTCATTAAAACATAAATATGCTTTTTCTTTATTTAAAATGTATTAAAAAATGTAAATTTGATTGCATAAATTAAAGTCAGTAATTTACAGTAATACTGACTACTATTTGACAGCAGTTTTGATACTCTCAAGTTAAATGTAACCATTGCAATTAGTCTTGGTTTACTAACCACATATATTTGTGTCTTGTTTTGAATACGAATATATATGATTGGGCATATAAATCAGTATAATGACCTTAATGAACGTAGGAAATCTGCTTAATTCTTGCAAGTCTTTTTGAATTGACATTCAAATTTCTAGAAGAGCTTCCAATTATTATTCACTTTTCTATAAGAATTAGTCAGGTAAAAGCTTCTTTTCCTTAAGTGTGCTTCTTTTCTTCTTTCTGTGCTTTTCAATAGAGGCATTCCTATTGAAGACTTATTTGTATTCAGTTGCTATATGTCTGTTTTTATTTTTATTTTTATTTTTTTTTTTTTGTTCAGTTTATAGTATTATCAATTTATACGCAGCTTGGATAAATTCAAAGCTTCTCACTAGTCATAACTTAAATCCTTCTATAAATTACACAACAGGACATAGTTTTCACCATAAGGAACATTTCTTCTATTTTCCTCTGTTTTTTAACAAAAAGCTTTATAGGACAGAAATTAACTGAGAAAGTTTATTATTTTCTGAATTCTGAATTTTGCGAGTGTAATAGAAAAAAATTAAATTTTATAAAAAATCGCATTGTAGTGTTATTTCTTTAAAATAAATATATTATTAGCTTCATAATGATTTTTAAAAGGTTGCTAATTTATCCAATCATAATTTTAATCTATTAATTCTATTTAATTACACTGTCTCAATGGGCCTAATTAGCATAATCCATTGAATTTTATTAGTTATAAATAAATAACTAATTGAGCATGTAATTTTTAAATAAGTATGAGTAAAATTCTTAAAGGAAAATTATTTTTTAATAAACAATAATCCTGTCCCAATTAACCAAAAATTTTTATATATTTGATTTCATATTTGCAAAAAAAGAGCAAAATCTGTTTTAAGCATGTTAAGATTACGTAAATAGATATTTGTGTTTCGTTTGATATCTGACCCGATATGTTTTTAAACATTAAATACAAGATCTGATAATATATTTTTTTTGTATTTTCAAATATTTCACCAGGTTTTTTAGTAAAACTAATATTGCTTCAATTAACAATAAATTCATTTGTTTTTATTCATTTTCAAAAAGCCTCATTGTATTATAAAGGAGGAAAGTTTATTTAAATAAATAAAATACATTTTCCTTGTAAAATGAAAGAAAATGAGAAATATTATTATACTTTGAGGAAAACAGATATTTTTTACTAATTGCATTGCTTTTTGAGTATACAATTACTTACCTTAATTAATTAATAGGGGGTGAGAACAAAAACAAATACTTTGCATATAGAATTCCTTAACATTGTCAGCTGTTTAAATTACTAAAGGCAGTTTTCCAGTTTTTAACTTAAAGATTAACTTGGTATTAATTATCTACATTATATTTTCTTCTGTTAGCTTTACAGAGCTTCAAGATTTTTCCAGTCTTTAATGTCTGAAATAGCCACTTTTACCTCTGTCCTACTTTGTCTGTAATAGTATATGGAGCTGTGAAACATTTTTATTTGTGTTGTGTATCAATCTCTGTTAGATTATTTTTATTAAAAGGGGTCCAGACAGATTGCTTATTATTGCATATCTTCCTAATTGTAACCTTGTTTCAATCATATCTCTGCTTTATTTCAATGTAGCTGTTCACCTTTGTTCTCCTACGCCTCCAGTCCCAAGTCCTCCCCTCCCAAGTAAGCTTGGGACCGCTAATTGTTCAGAGGACTTGTGCAAACCTTTCAATTTTTAGTTAGTGTTCATATTTCACAGCTCTCGAGCCCTCAATTTAAAAACCTGTAATTTTTCAAGCCCTTGATTTTTGTAACTTTTTGTATACAAATGACTCAAAAGATTTACACCAACTCTTCTTTGATCAATTTCAAACTGCTGGAATATTATAGGTCTTGGTACCGAGGAATTCAAATTAATTTACATTTGGGAAGGTTTTTATTCTTTGATACTTTCTTCTCTAAGATAGACAGGGTACTTGGGGTTTTATCATTTATTATCATATTTTTCATTGTGTTTAAATTTAGTTTGTAAGATCCTTAGCTTCTGTAGATTTTACTACTACTATTAAGGCACTTGCTAGCATTTGTAAGTTTCCTTTATTACTGTTTGCTTTTGTTATGGCATCTACATGTGCTAAGAATTTGTTCATTCTTTTAACATTTACTTCTCTTTTATACATGAGACGTTTTATTATTTATTTTTCTAAAGCAAGAATGAATTTCATGGGTGAGAAACAGTCTACTTTTCTTAAACCAACATTAGTATTCAGTGATATCTTCTCGTATCAAATCCCAGCATTTCAAACTATTCAAACATAAGCTCCATAGTCTCTCTAACATTACTGTCTGGCTTCTGTTTACTTGTCTTTGGTTGCTTTGAAACTAATAAATTCAGTAATTACTTTTTATTCGTTTCAGAATAATTCTCATTCTCATCATTTGGTAGTTGCCTAAGGCATTTCATAATGTTAATTTTCTTGTGCATGATGTACATTCAGATTTTTATGCTCCTAGGATTAATGCCTCTCTAATTTCCGGGCATTTTAATATAAACCTTCTTCAAAAGTGGACTTATAAGATCAATGTTCCAGCTTTCTGGTGTCTTCTCTTCTTCCCAGATCCTGAGTATTAATTTATGTACAGTTGCTATGAGCTGTCCTCTTGATTATGCATAAAATCACTGGATGAAACGTAGAATAGAAAATAGGCCTACCATCTGACTTTTGAGAGCCACATGGGTCACCAACCTCTTAAGGCAAGCCATCCATTAACAGCGATAAAGCCATTAGTCACCCTCAGGCAGCAGAAAGCCTAGTTAACATGAAAAACGGGGTTCATTAGCAAACCATGGCCAATCGCAGAAAAAATGACACCAAAGTTTAGTTACTTGATCTCAAGACTAAAGAAACCTGGGCTTAAAAAATTATATAAGAAAGTTACTTGGGTTCTACTCTGTAGCAAAATTCCACAAAGTCTGACAGAAAAATATGATAAATATATTAACGTATACAAGAATATAAAAATAAAAAAACAGATTCGAAACTCAAGAAAACATTCTAAATATTTGTGAAAGTAAAAAATAATCACCAATAAATTATATTAAATCTCATCTATCTCTCACTCTCAGTGATCAGCTAGATTAGCCCCTTAGGAGTAAACAATTTTTTTTTTACTTGCAAACAACAACTGTTTTTTTTAATGTGCTTCCTGAAATTCAGCCTACTTATATATTATAGAAATTGAAAACTATTAGAAAATAACAAACCTGGAGCCAGCCTATAGCCAGTATTTATAGTCTAAAAAACTTAAAAAAATGCTTTAAATTTTAAGAAGCTCACAAAACCAGTTCACAAAAATAAAAGCACATGAGAACAATAGAATATCTTTCTATTTAAAAGTCCAAACTAAATTTAAAAATAAATAAATAAAAATAAGATTTTAAAATTCATAACAATCAAAATAGTAGATTGAAACACTCAAAACAAGTATCAACAAGTTTGTGCACAAGAAAAATTAAAGTAATAACAGAAGAAAGTAATTTTAACGAGTGACAGATTATAGACAAACCAAAAAACATGCAGATGGAGCAAAACAAGATTGGGCTTAACACAAAATAGATTTTTTAAGATCACAGAAATGAAAGGTAAAATTATTATTTAACAAAAAAAAAAACCTATTTCTTGGGATAAACCTTCAAAATTCAGCATGCAGTAAAGTCAGCTTCCAGTTGAATGAAATCCATCAGTTTACTTTTATATTATTTCTAAAGGAAGGAATTGTGAGATATTATTACAAAAACTTTTATGCTTATTTATCTTTATTTTGTTTTTCTTTATCATTTAATATTATATTATGTAATTTAAGAAACCTTATCAGTATTTTATATTGGTACAATACCTGTACTATTAAAATTACAATTATTCTGAATTAATAATTTTAATGTGTCAGATATTATTATTCTCTAAGACTCCCTGTGGCTCGTCATTTTGGGTTTTGAAATATCGATTTTCTGGATTATAATAACATAAAATTGTCAGTTATTTGTATATGCTCATTAAATAACCTACTAACCTACCTGAGGTATCTTATATAATATAATATTTCCTTGTAAATTATGTATGTGAAACTCAATTAATTCATTCATATTAGAATTTACATTTTACCTAAATTATCTAATTAAAATTTTTCTGTTTCAGATTAATGGTTTAAGATATTTCAACCCCAGTTCTACAACTTAAGATTAGTTCTGAAAAGGTCAGCTTTTGAAGTTGGCTTTGGTGGATTAACGATCAGTATTTGCTTGTGTCAACGATTTTAATATTTAGCAACATCATAACATTTAACAAAGAATATGCTAAAACTGATTTTTAATGAAGTTTACAATTTTGTAATTGTCCTGCTGTTTTTAAATATGCTATGAATGAGGGCTGTTAATTCATCGAGAGTGTTTTTATGCATCTACTCGATAGTTTGATTATATTGAATATATATATATATGTGTGTGTGTGTGTGTGTGTGTGTGTGACAAGTGTTTGTATGGAAAGGAGTAAAATTGATATATCTGAACTTTATGCGCATTTGCTAATCACTTCTAGAGATGTTTGTGTGCTGCAATTTCATGTAATGCATTCCTACCAGACTGCCATGCAAATTATCGCTTCTGCCATCTGTCCTATAAGTGCCACACGTATTAGTGATATTGTTGATAATTACAATTTTAAAAATAAACTTTAAAAGCATTAGTAAAATGTTTAATACTTCATGCCTTTATTATATTATGAATTACTCAGAAATATTACTTGGTGTTATACTTGTTATTGATGGACCTGTAGATATAATAATCAAGGCAAGGATACATTCTGCAAGATACCTCAAAGTGTGAATTTATCAAAAAAAGCCCCATGTGTTCAAACTTTTTATCTGATTATTCTAGTAATGCCTTATTAGCTAGCTCTAATTTGTTTTTATTAATAGACAGGTTATGAATGGAATACGAAAAACATGTTATGTTAAAAAATTTAATTTGCCCAACTATTTGTTGCTTTGTTATTTTGTTATCTTATATTGGAGTTTTGAATATACTATATTAGTGGCCAAATTTTGGCCACATTATTTGCATTCAACCTCAAAATGTGTGTGTGATTATGTATGTATATATATACATACTGCCAGTTAATTTTTGCATTGAGTTCTGCTTTTATTTTAATTGAATTTGCAATGCACTTCTTTGATATAAATTTATTTATAGCTCCATGATTTTCTAAGCTTTCCCTCCCTCCTCTAATTTCACTTCATATTTACTTAAAGAAAGTTATGATTTTATAACTTACCATGTTTCATATTATCCATTAAATTCTGCTGAAAAGGAGTTTTAATAATCCCATAGAAAGATAAGTTTTTAAAAAGCAAAACAAAATTAGTCAGAAATTTAATTTTCATTTCAATAATTTGTAATTGTTGCTAATTGATAATGATAATTAACAATTTGAATTTATAGTTACTTTCCTAATTACTGAGAACTTTGTATATTTTGAGCTATGATGACAGTAATTTATTAATTATTTAACTGTAAGTTATGCCTGGTTCTAGTTTTAAAGAACCTTTAACTGTGTCTTGTAACTTTTGTAAACATAAAAACTTATTTATAAGAGTTATTTCACGTTTCAGAAAGGTAATTGTTAAAAAATAATTAAGCATATTTTGCAACTAATATTCTGTAGAAAGCCCAGACGTTCATAGATAAAAGAAACAAAACAAGCTCTTCCTGTTTGACAACTCCCTATTCTTCCATCTTTTATTTTGAAGTATTTTATTACATGCCACTTTTGAATAAGACTGATATAGAATTGAAATTATTTATTATATTCTGAGAATGATTTAAAATTGCCATATTTATTGGTATAAATTTTTCTTTGATATTAGTTCTTGTCTAATAATATAACTAATATAAAGTGATGAAAAAAAGTTTTCTACTATTGGGGTCTCTCTTGCAGGAGTAACTTGTTAATATCATTTTGTACAGTTGTTATTGTTACATGATCATTGATGACTTTAAAAGAAGAAATATATTTATATTTGATGACAATGTAAATTTGTGTTAACATATAATTTATATGATGTTATAATAGTTTTAATGACTGTGTGCAATCAAGTGTATCCATTTGTTTTATTTAAAAAAAAAAATTCTTTTATAAGTATAAATTTGTAAATATATACATAAATGATCGAAATTTATAAATTTAGTAAGAAATATAATTGAATTATGGTGTTTTTGAAAGTGATACATATTTATTTTAGTGCGAACTAATAAGTCAATCAATCTTTTGAAGATGTATCAGATTTAGTTTCTCACTCTTTCACAAATTTTTAACTATTATAGATTGTTAAAATGTTAAATATTAAAATTTTCCTTTAGAACAAATAAATGAGATTTGATTATATACAATTTATTATGTTATTAAAAAAAAGATTAAAAATGTTTATGCCAAATGTAATATTGGCACTTACAGTACAAATATTAAAGAAGCCTTTGTTAATCTATAATGAAAGACTGTAGAAACTTTTTATCAAAAGATAATATGTGCTAATAGCCAGTAGTTTCCTTAACTAGTTAAAGTGCATAATTAGGCTAAGATAATTTTTTTTCTTTTAAATATTAATGCACTTTTTGTTTATTAAAATTTTATCATTTCTAAACTCTTTATTTTATAATATTAATATATCAAAGTGTAAATTATTTTTATTGTATTACTATTAATTGAAAACTCCAAGTAGTAGTTATTCATATATTAACTATAATATTTAGTTAATGATTAAGATTAATTTGTTAGTATTGTTTTTATAGTGCTGTCTAATGGCTAGTGGAATTTAATAATAAATCTGCAATAAAATTTGATAATGTTACTTGGCATGTTTTTCTCTGACCTTTAGTAATATCAAACTTGAAATTGGTAAGAAAAATTAAAATTTGCGTAACATTGATTTTTAATTAAGGCAGTTGAATACAGACAGTGGCAGTGAACACATGTATTCGGCCATGAAGATGGACAATGTCCGAAAGCGCTCGCCAACAGAAGATGGGCAGAAACCAATCCAATGAAGACGGATAATAGAAGGTATGTTAGTTCTATATTTATTGTTGGAGATTTTAGTTGGAGTTCGGTCAAGTTAGATCCAAAAAAATACAAATTTAACAAAAGTGGATTTTCTTACATTGTAAGCCATCTTCAGGGCTGTAGAAATACAATGTCATGAGAATACAATAATAATTGACAATGTTATAATATAGAATTACCATAATGTAATGTGGTATCAAAAGTATGAATGTAGAAAGCTATGTAAAAGAATTTAAAAACATGCAGGCAACAACTTATTTAAAAAAATAATTGAATAAAATTAAAACAGTAATTTTCCACATCTGCCTATCATGAAGACTAGAGAGGACATCCTGTCCCTAAGTTCACATTTCCATGACTGAGAAGAAATATAATTTTTAATAAAAACACCGTGGGCTGTGGAAGGGGGGGGNGGGGGGGGGGGAGGTAAGAGGCAGAAGGTACAAAGGGAGAGCGGCCTGTTTCAATAGGGGGGCAATAAAACGGACAAAGGAAAAAAGGAAGGGTATTATTGGGAATACGTAACTTTGGAACTGGGAAAAATGTTTCACAGATTTATTGAGAAGGAGGGCTAATGGTTTTTAGAATGTTGAAAATTTTTGAATATGTTGAAGAAATTTGTGTGTTGTAAGTTAATTTGAACGGTTTTGGATAAAAGGCGTTTGTGTTCATAGGGTTCAGTGGAAAGAATGGTTATGCCCTCGAAGTCAAATGTGTTTTTTTCATGAAAAACATGTTTAGTGAGAACAGTTTTCATTAGTTATTCTTTATGTCATTTTTATGGTTATTGATTCTACGGGAAATAGGGTGTTTTTCCGTCCAATGTAAGAACCATGGCAATAAGGTGTTACAGGAAATTTTGTAGACGACATTAGTTCTGTTAGGAAGGGGATGGGGTCTTTTAGGATGGTGTAAATAGATTTTAGTTTCTTGTTGGTGGAAAACGAAAGCTAAGGTTAGGGAAAGTTTATCTGAGAGATTTCTTAATGTTTTCAGAAAGTTTTGGAATATAAGGAAGAGTACGGAAAACGAGGTCGTTATTTTGCGGGAGGGGGATAGTTGGAGAAATGGAAATAAAAAATTCTATTACAAGTTTTTTAATGGTGTTAGTAGGAAAACCATTGGACAGGATGATGTCAGTAATATGTTTAATATTTTTTCTGTGGAATATCTTGTCAGAGAGCATGAGTGATCTGTAGATGAGGTTTTTGGCCACTCTAATTTTTTGATGATGAGTGTGAGATGAGTTGTGTTCGGTCAAGGTAGATCCAAAAAAATACAAATTTAACAAAAGTGTATATTTTTAAAGATTATCTGCCAACGTTTCGTTTCGGCTTACACTGTAAGCCATCTTCAGGGCTGTAGAAATACAATGCCAAATCATCTCATTAAAATCTCATCTACAGATCACTCACACTCTCTACTGTACCTTCCGCCTCTTGCCTTCCCCCCCCCCCCCTCTACCTCCTCATTGGGTTATCCGAAAAATTATATTTCCCCTCAGTCATGGAAATGTGAACTTAGGGAAATGACTTCCGACGAGTCTCGACTCATCCTTTTACGAAGCGCGCCCTCTTTGGTCATCAGCTCCCAACTTCCCTTGTTGTTCGCCTTCCCCCCTCCCCCCCCCNCCCCCCCACAGTCACGGTGTTTTTCTGAAAAATTATATTTCTTCTCAGTCATGGAAATGTGAAGTTAGGGACAGGTCGTCCTCTCTCATCTTCATGATAGGCAGGTGTGGTAAATTACTGTTTTAATTTTATTCAATTATTTTTTTAATAAATTGTTGCCTGCATGTTTTTAAATTCTCTTACATAGCTTTCTACATTCATACTTTTGATATCACAGTTGGCAGGCAGATAATCTTTTAAAAAAATACTCTTTTGTTAAATTTGTATTTTTTTGGATCTACCTTGACCGAACCCCAACTAAAATCATCTAATAATTGATTTTTAAATTTTAAGTCAGAACATATCACTGACCTACATCATTTTTATTTCCCGCTATTATGATTTGTTTTGAATCACATATCATAATTGAAGGAATACAGCTGTTGATAACAACCTCAATAACTATTCCTTCCAAATTCTTTAAAATAAGCTACTATAGGCCTTCTGATGCTGTCTGACACAATTGCCCTGAATACTGGGTTCCACTGGTGGGAGAAATCTAGTAAACCTATAACCAGGGGAAAGGCATGGCTACTGTTATTAAAAAGACTGTCAAACAGAAGAATGACAAATGAGAGTAATTGATAAGTTAAATGATCTATTTAATCATTGATAAATTATACCTTATAAGCCAGAGAGCTATAGCTATAAAAGGAAGATTCTGGGGGAAGTACTCATCCAACATAGTTATATTCGTAAATATCTTCCTTAATAGGTTCTTCATAAAAATTTTATAAACACATAAATTTAAAAAAATTATATTTTGCACTTATTTGTCCAATGAGTTTTCCATTACTCCATTAAGAACAAAGATATCAATATTTACAAGTTTGCTCTTCCTCTAAATCCCCCTCCCACTCGCATGATTTCAACCAAAAACTAATTCGCTAATTAGTCGCTAGTCCCGTCGCCAACGGGAGACGTACAGAAACCAAGGAAGACGGACAATATAAGGTACAAAAACTAATTCGTTCAGCAGATAGCAATAAAAAGGCTTAATACCAAATTTAGTTTCTTTATTTTAAAATAAGATATAAAAAAGTAAATGTGACCAATAGTATTTTTCCCCTAAGATTGAAGTATACGCAATTTCTGAAATTGTCTGCAAGAAGCTGTCGAATCTGTGAACCATCAAAAACACCGGCCTATCTTTTTAAATGACAGACTAGGAAATTCCGATACGATATACTTGAAACAGTCTCCGTCAGTTGGCAAAGCTGTAACAAATTGCTTCATGAGACCCAATTTTATACGCAGAGGTGGAAATATAATGTTCTTTCTGTTGACAAGTGGCTGATGCACGATGTTTGGATCACCTGGTCTCAGGTCCGGTCTTGGCGGCCATTTCGACTTCACCCAAAGTTGCACACGAGCTCTGCTGTCCCACTTACACAAAAATCAGTGATACTTTGTGTCAATGCAAATGATCCATTGGTGCATGTGATATTGCAACAGATCAATGACTTTCTTTATGGTGCCATATTCTTCACGCAAACAAACTGAATGGCCAATTGGAAATAAACCAAATAAATTTCCATTGTGGAGGAGAACACACTTCAAGCTGCGCTTTCAGCTAGATAGCTCAAGATAGTTAGATAGATATAAATAGTCGCCAGTCAGTTGCGTTATAGTTTGAAATTCCCAACTCTTCCATTAAACCACTTACATTATGGCAAAACACAAAACCACCATCACGTTGAAAGTATTGCAGAAATGCCATTTCTTGTGTTTGAAAATAGGATACTTTGGCTCCCTTTTCAAGCATATTTTTCTCATTGAGTCGTGATTCTAAGAGCTCTGATGCTTTTTTGGATAGTCCCAAATCATTTAGCTCTTGTTGTTTGAATCACTTACGTACGGAGTCATCTTCAATGTCGAAATCTTCATCATTGGAGTCGCTTTCATCTGAACCATATCCGTATTCCCCTTCTTCCAAAGAGGGAACTCCATTGGAAACAGGCATGGGTACTTCAACTGAATGCGGTACTGGGCGCATATCTGACGGTAATCTAGGATACTCTATTTTACATTTATTTTTCTTGTTATATCCCGATGTTTTCACTATATGAAAGTAACAATCACTTGAATGATTTTGGCTCGCACCAAATCATAGGTATACCAAATGGAAGCATAGCACGTGTTCCCTTGGTCCACATCCGTAAACCCTCAACACACTGTTTACACACATTATGAGGTGCCCATGCTTTATCTTGTTCACCAAGTTTCATTTTAAAATAGGCAAAATATGCTTTTCTGACATGTTACTGATGATTGTTGTTTGACTGGGAATGTTAAAACTGCCACATATATAACAAAACAAATCGGGGCTGTTTTCTCACAAATACTAAATACTGCTTACCGACACACAAAGTTTCACCACAGTATAACAGACGTAACTAAACAGGCAGGTCTAGACCAGCATGTGCCCCACCCACATAGAAACCAAATGTGAAGTGACAGAAGAAAACTAAAAACAGTTTTGAAACCAGCATGCCTAATTCTATAGAAAACAGCTAAAAAATCTAACTCATCAGAAATTGAGTTTCAAATTGTTCCCCAGTGTAATTGTTCTAATGGGGAGTTTTTTGACCTTGGAGATTATTAGTAGAGTATTTGTTGGGTTTCGGTCAAGGTTGACAAAAAAAAAGTGTATTTTTTATTATTTGCCATCCTTCTGGCTTACATTGGCCGAATAATGATATTTCTTATTAGCAATAGCCATTGACGTCTACTGTGTTTTAATTTGTTTTTATGGGGAATTCTTTCCTGAGTTTAAAGAAATTGCTTAGTTTGTTTTTATAGGGATTCTAAGATTATTTTACTTTAATTTGTTGCTCAAGGCACCTCTTGATCTAACATTGGTCAAAAACAAAATTACACATTGATCTTATAATACAATAAAATTATCCAAACTACTAAACCCACGTAAGATGTTTAGACAAAAATCCGCTTTTGAAGAAACTCCTGCATCATACAATGGTCATTTACAAAATTCTGTAAAGACCATATAACACAATAACATTTTCTAAAATACTAAAACCGCAACACGTATTTCTTGAAAAATTTGCTAATTGAAGCACCACCTAATTTCATAAAGGAGTGATCCACAAAATTTCTCATAATATTTTATAAGACCAAGAAAAATACCAAAATATCCTCAACACATATTTCTAGTAAATTCACCCTTAAATTCAGATAAGAATCTATAATTTAAAAAAATTGACTTAAATCTAAACCCGCAACACATATTTTGATGTAATTCTCTCATTAGCATATAGGGTATAGTGTTTCCAACTAAATTATATCATTATGCATTAAAACTTTTGAAATATTAAACCCAAAACGCATAACTTGAAGAAATGCGCAACTTGAGGCACCACCTGCATCATAATTGGTCAATTAAAAAATTACATAATAGACACTGTAAAACAAAAAAATTTTACGAAATATTAAACCTTATTATTTTACCTAAAACCTGACTCCGAAATGTGTTATCCACAAAACTTCATATAAGACCCTATAATAATTTATGTAACATGTGCAGCCAATATCCTAGGGGTCAAAGGGGTCTGCATTTGAAGAAATACATGGTGTACCAACTGAGTTCCATGTTACATGTCCAGCCAATATTCTAAGGGTCATAGGTCAAAAGATAATAAATATTCACATAATAACAGGGGACGAGGAAGAGGAAGGTTGGAGGGGGGAGGGAGCTATTCCTTCTGAGGATAGTTCACGCTTTCTTACTTGGAAATTCATTTAAAAAATTCTTGCCAAACACCCACCTGTGGTAAAGGTCAGAAAATTCATCTCTATCATATAACATCACCAGCAATGTTGTAGCATAGAGGTTTGGCAGGATTTATTTGAAAAAAAATCAAACAATCAAATCAAATACTAATGTCACCCTTTCTCCAAAGGCTAGTCTCAGTAGAGAATGGGAAGAGCCACTAGTCTTCCTATTTCTATGTGTAAAGAAGCAAATATAAAATGTAGTATCTGATTCAAATATTTAAACAAAAAAATGATTTAACTTCTTCATAATAACAAACTTTTTCTTTATAACTTCGTAATAAAGAAAAAGTTTGGGAAAAAAATACAAAAACGCAACTCTAGTAAATAAAATAATGAACTTTATCATAAAGTTTATTAATCTGAATTAAAAAAAGGAATATATACCTTTTGAAACATTAAAAAATAACATATCAAACAATATTCTCTAAAAACCATCAAATGGTATGAAGTAACAGTTTAAACTGTTCCAAGAGTATTCCATCAGTTTTTTTTAGCTTCGTTAGATGTTTTTCAAATTATCCAGTCCTAAATTTGTCACGATAGCTTTGAGGGAATCTTATTTTTATTTAATGTGGTATTCCTTATATTCTGTGGAAGTTTATCATATAGAGACTTCAGTGTATACAGCGATTTTTGAGTAAATCAGGTTATCTTCAGTCTGTCGATTTCTCCCATTTTATATAGAGTCCGGGTTCCGTACGAGTGAGTTATTCTTGATAGGACATCCAAAAGGTTATAAGTAAAGTGTATGAGTATATTTTTATTTAATATGCTTAACTGAAAGTACAGGAAAGTCCATGAATAGTCTCTCTGATGAATATGTTTTCTGTTCTTTAATTATTAATTTTATTATCAGTTTTTGAATGGTAAAAATGGTGCAAGGGATGATGGAAGTCCCCCCCCCCCCCTACGTACGGAGTCATCTTCAATGTCGAAATCTATATATCAAAGTGTAAATTATTTTTATTGTATTACTATTAATTGAAAACTCCAAGTAGTAGTTATTCATATATTAACTATAATATTTAGTTAATGATTAAGATTAATTTGTTAGTATTGTTTTTATAGTGCTGTCTAATGGCTAGTGGAATTTAATAATAAATCTGCAATAAAATTTGATAATGTTACTTGGCATGTTTTTCTCTGACCTTTAGTAATATCAAACTTGAAATTGGTAAGAAAAATTAAAATTTGCGTAACATTGATTTTTAATTAAGGCAGTTGAATACAGACAGTGGCAGTGAACACATGTATTCGGCCATGAAGATGGACAATGTCCGAAAGCGCTCGCCAACAGAAGATGGGCAGAAACCAATCCAATGAAGACGGATAATAGAAGGTATGTTAGTTCTATATTTATTGTTGGAGATTTTAGTTGGAGTTCGGTCAAGTTAGATCCAAAAAAATACAAATTTAACAAAAGTGGATTTTCTTACATTGTAAGCCATCTTCAGGGCTGTAGAAATACAATGTCATGAGAATACAATAATAATTGACAATGTTATAATATAGAATTACCATAATGTAATGTGGTATCAAAAGTATGAATGTAGAAAGCTATGTAAAAGAATTTAAAAACATGCAGGCAACAACTTATTTAAAAAAATAATTGAATAAAATTAAAACAGTAATTTTCCACATCTGCCTATCATGAAGACTAGAGAGGACATCCTGTCCCTAAGTTCACATTTCCATGACTGAGAAGAAATATAATTTTTAATAAAAACACCGTGGGCTGAGGAAGGGGGGGGGATGNTTCTTTAATTATTAATTTTATTATCAGTTTTTGAATGGTAAAAATGGTGCAAGGGATGATGGAAGTGCCCCCCCCCCCAAACCAATATACCATAGCTTATACGTAGTTTAAAGGACATTCTTTGAAAGTACGGAAAGCGGATATCCAAGTCCTTATTTTAAATATAAGATGACCTGTCTGTTCTTTCCATCTCAACCCTGAGATCATTACTATACCCAAGTATCTATATTGTTCAGCTCAAATTTCGGGCATTTGCAGTTAGTTTGTAAGTTGCATTGAGGTATATTTAAATCAGTCGTAATTTGACTGTTTAAGATTTAAATTTGCATGAATTTGGTCTTTGATATGTTTATTGTCAATGAGTTGCTTTTAAAACCAATTGTACAATGCACACAAGTGAAGCGAACGAATTCACAGCCGGACACTGGTCCCAATGGGCTTGACAAGCAACTTGGACAAAACAAT
Source organism: Oncopeltus fasciatus (assembly GCA_000696205.2). NCBI lineage: Eukaryota > Metazoa > Arthropoda > Insecta > Hemiptera > Lygaeidae > Oncopeltus > Oncopeltus fasciatus. The sequence continues at coordinate 218,593 of KZ807247.1, forward strand.
TGCCATTTTGCTAGCATTTACAGCCTCAAATTTACTAACTAGCCAGATGGCGGTGCTTTTAAATTAGTTTCTTGTGTAGAGGCTATGTCACAGCATTTATTATATAAAGGATAATTAATATTACATTGTAAAAAAAATCACAGAAATAAAATGTATTTTTTTTTTTAGATAGCAATAGTTTCTTGTTTGTTTGTTCATATACAGTTATGATTAATGTCACTATACAAAATATAAACATAAAGGCAACAGACCAGGACATATGCCAATGGTCACATGTGAACTTACACCTAAAAACATGTGGATTCATATAATTATACATGCACAAACATACAAATGCTAACAAAACACAGTCGATTCACAAATGCTTTTTTTGTTTAGAAAAATGTTACACAATATGTGAGAAAATCAAGTGATAATTAGCAAATTTTCCATACAGAAATAAACCTATTCATGTTACTACCACAATTAACCTGAAAGATATCATAAACCTGTTTACTACTACTATTTATTATGTATTTATAACTTCATATATTTGGTATTTATACATAAGATAAAAAAATAAGGGTTTACTAATAAAAGAAAAATTATTACTAAAAAAATTAAAACTATTATAATAATAGTTATTTTATAAT
>KZ807247.1:243962-256296 GCA_000696205.2 Oncopeltus fasciatus
GGGGTTCGGTCAAGGTAGATCCAAAAAACACAAATTTAAAAAATGTATTTTTTAATAAAGGATTATCTGCCAATGTTTCGGCTTACATTGTAAGCCATCTTCAGGGCTATCATGAAGATGAGAGAGGACGTCCTGTCCCTAAGTTCACATCTTCATGATAGCCCTGAAGAGGGCTTACAATGTAAGCCGAAACATTGGCAGATAATCCTTTATTAAAAAATACATTTTTTAAATTTGTGTTTTTTGGATCTACCTTGACCGAACCCCCAACTAAAATCATCTTAGGTTAAAAAATATATTTTTTTCCTGACTACTACCCCCTTCTTTTTCTTACTGTTATGATAAAAAAAAATTATTAGGCAAAAAAATGGAAGTAGCCAAGGTAAACTACCAAAATCACAAATACTGTCAAAACCTGGTGAACATATTCCTTTCTTTATTTTAAGTAATTAAAACTATTACCTCTTCCATATTATTTATTTTTTGGTTCCTTTATTAACCATAAAAATAAAGTGGTGTCTAAATTAACAGTCACCAAATAATTTCATTGTTTGTGACATTTTTTTTTAGTATAATTTAATTTTTTTTTGTTATTGTAAAAGATTAATATAATAAATAAGTTATTGTACCAAATATGACTCTGCCAGAAGAATTTCCTTAATACAATTATTTACCCCAACGGAGAGGCAATACCCCATGCTAATATTCTAAATAAGGAAAATTTGATGGAAAGAAAAAAACAGAAATAGGAATCATCTTCATAATAGATGACTTCAAGGCTAGAACTGGAAGAGATGGGAGATGGTGCTTGAGAGTGATGATTAAACAAAGAAGGGGGCGGCAGGGTAGCTCAGGAGATCTGTACAGGTCTTGCAATCCTGACACTGTGGGTTCAAATCCCACCTAGGTCAATCATAAAGCCTGAGCCACAGGTGTTAAGAATGGGGTGGATATCCTTCCCTCCATGACCCTAAGTGGTTCAAAGGGAGGCTAACACTATAAGTGCGGAGAGTAGAAGGAATTACTTGACTAGCATCGGTGGTGTAAAGGCTAGCATACTAGGAAAGTAGGAGATCCGGGTTCGAGTCCTGGCTGAGTTAGTAAGATTCTTTTATTCTATTCCCTTGCATTTATTGTATCTAATATGGAAAAATTTTGAAGTTTGCAGAGCAACTACATGAAAAACACCAGACTCTTTCGGCTACTGAAGAAAGTCAAAGCCATTAAAGAGAACTTATATAAGAAACATAAAATATGAAAATTGCTCATTGATTAGCAGGGATGAAGAAATGTCAAAAATTATTCCAATGGAGCTTGTATTAGGGCAATTTTGTTTTATGAGTATAAACTTGGTTTGAAAGCAACTGAAGCTGCTAGAAAAATATACTTTGTTTTGGAAAAAATTCCTGCTCTGAGTGGAAAGCACAATTTTGATTTGCCAAATTTTTTGCCAGCGACAAGACACTTAAAGATGATACTTGCTCGGGCTGCTTAAGTTCTTTGATTTAGAGTAAATTAAAAGAATAATTGAGTTGCATCCTTGCCAAAATTGTTCAGAAGTGGCCGTACAATTTAATATTTTTCAAAGCACTGCCTGAAATTATCTCCATCAATTGGAAAATACTGGATAAATGAATTTCTCTTAAACTTACAGAAGCCAATAAAGTAAGACACTTAATAACTCAATCTCTTTAGCTTCCCGCTTAAGTCAAACCCATTTAAGATGATCATCACTTGCGAAAAAAATGAGTTTTGTGCAATAATTGTAGACGATCATATTAGTGATCTACATCTGACAAGAAACCAAAAAAAAAATTCTAAAACCTGATCTCCATCAAAATTTTTGGTAACTGCTTTCTGAATAGCCAAGGGTGTAGTGCATTTCAAGATTATGAATCCAAGTCAAATTATCAGAAGGATACTCTGCAATAATGGGCCATTGCCACTGGATGCTGCTTTTGGATCCCGGCTTAATCAATAGAAAAGGGCCTCTACTTCTCCAAAGGGAAGAATATTTTGACAAATAAATGTATTAATTAGTAATTACGTCTTTATTTTAAACTTCCCTAATAAAAACAACAGAACTTTTTGAATGGCCTGGTAGATATGGCCAAGGAAAATATAACATCATTTCTATTCACAAGAAGGGAAGCTCAGGTGAATAGAGTAATTGCAAGCCTATGAGCCTCTTACAGTTGGTAATGACATGAATTTAACAAATCCTCTTTTTAGACGGAAAACTAAAGGACATTAAATAGGTGAATTAAAACAGGTAGCTCCTAATTCACTTATATATTATATAGACCATATCCACTAAGGACTATAAAAAAAATCAAGGGAGAGAGGCAAGAGCCTATATCTTGCTTTTTAGGGTTAAAAGCAGCCCTTTGACTCAGTTCTCAGGCATGAAATTTGGATAACTCAATCAGAAAAGAATGTTCCAACAGAGTTGATAAATGCCATCAATTCCACCTGCATAATAGAGGTTAAATATCTTAGAACACTAAGTAAAACATAAGACTAAGTAGAGTAGACATAAGGAAGATAGACTTAAGTCTGTTTTAATTTATAATACTCATGAAATAGATTCTAAAAAATGTGTAAGAGAAAGAAGACAAAGATGAGTAACAATTTAAGAAATGGAATGAGGAAAGTCCTTGCCCAAGCATCCATCTTTGCAGATGATAGAGAAGTTCTTCAGGAAGCAGTCCCTGAACGGGAAACTGATGAGGAGGGAAAATGATGAATGGGAAAGTTATAATTAAATGATCTTAAGAAAGGGAGATTACTAGAAGAAACGATAAAGTACAAGTAGCATGGGACTGTGATCAATATAAATGGGAAGCTAAATCATGAGCCGTCCAATAAGAATAAAAAGGTTAACTAAGTCTACCATCCACTAAGCAACACCGTGGATGATAAAAGGGAGGCAGAGAACTATGTCAATTCTGTATATCTTTAAAAATGTGTACCTACCTACCATTCTCTATGGAAATGAAAGTTGGGTCCCATTAGAAAAGCACTGGGATGGAGTAATTCCTGCAGAAAATACCTCTGCAAAGTGATAGGCAAAACAAGAAGGGATCAAGCCTGAAATGAACATATGAGTGGACCTGAGAGTTCTTTTCCACTAAGTGTGTAAAAGTAACAGTTGTTACAGAATATTGAACAAACCCTATTTTTAACTTCTCTTAAGTAGGATCAAAGAAGATCCCTAAAAAAATTTGAATATCGAGATATGATAACAGCATGAATAGCTTAATATTCTAATGAGAAATATGCTAAAAATATATGATAGGAATACAAAACACAAATAAGACTGTTATTTATAAATATGTCTCGAGCAAATTTTTGTTATATACCATACCATATTATATAAATTTTCAAAAAATTTTAATTTCTATTATTATTTTGATTATTTATAATAATATCACTAAGCCAGGGATCGAGCAGCGATTACTTTATCTGCTTAGCCAATAGTCTAAGCCGGCCGATAACAGCCAGCTGGCTGGGAGCTGGAGGGGACGAGCTTGACCAAGCACGTCTGCCTGTATGCTCCTCGCTACTAAAAAGAATTGAGTATTTCACTCACTTGCTGTGGGTTTGTTCCTCTGTGAAATTTCAGATAACTTCATCAATGTCTTCAGGCTGGCTAAATCTTCAACTGTGACCACTAACTCTAGTAACTTTAAAACTTTAGTAACTTTTAATCACTTCTAAAGAAACAATTACAGAGAGCTAACAAAACACGTCCTCTCTCTACAATGGCTGCTGTCAAACTCAGTGATATATTATGGTTAAAAAAAAAAAGAAAAAAAAAGTAGGATCCAGGAGAGAAATTCATGCTTATGCATTTATTACAAGGGTTGCTATTTATGTATCCGGCAACACTGGTGTTGCTAGTTGCCATCTGATATATCCATCATATTGTTTGACATTTTAACAGTATTCGTAATCAGAATGTTTTGTCATATTGATTTTGTTGTTTACAATGATTTGAAAATCTCATCTGCGTGATAAAATTAAATTATCTCGTGAATATTTTTGTGCAATGATTTACTATGACTTTTGACATGAACTATCTCAACAACAGTGCATAAACCAACTTACTTCAACTTTGGCGATAAAGCACCATCTAAAACCACTATATATCATTAGTATACTAGTTAATTCAAAGGTGGCTCATGAAAAAATATAAAGAAGGTCGTCCAAAATCGATTGTTGTGTCTGCCAACATCAATGATATCCTCGAACTGAAAATGTAAAATCATCATATGACATACTGTGAGATTGAGGGATCTCTGGCCAATAGTAGGACAAACATAAAAAAAAATTTATATGAACATTTAACATGGACGCAGGATCATTCTTAACCATGACAATTCCAGCTCTCACACATCGGCCCAAACAACTCAATAGTTGAAAGGTAAGGACATCTAATTGGGTCATCTGCCATGCAGTCCTGATTTAGCACCCAATGATTTCTTCTTCTTTACATGAAGAATAAACTAGGTGGTCAGTGATTTTCGATTTTAGAAGAAGTTGTTGATGCATTCATAAAGCATATTTCAGAGATACCTCAATTGGAATGGAAAAAATGCTATGAAAACTGGTTCAAGTGCATGAAAAGGTTTATCGATCATAACAAAAAATATTTTGAAAAATAATAAATTCATTTTCAATGATAAATATTTGTTTTTGTTTATTATTTTGAATACATAAATAGCAACCCTCGTAAAGATTTCTAATCAGTGGGGATAGTGAAGCACAAATATAACTTACAATTATCCCACTAGGAAAATTATACTATCAATCATAAAATGTCATACAATATAAATATATCATACTATATATTTAAAGCTTCAAATAAACCTTTAAAAGTATAAGATAGTTGTAAAAATAAAACAATAAACTTAAATAACAGAATGTATACAAGTTAATCTAAGGAAGAAACATCTTAATAATACTTCGGATGCTCCTTTTGTACTTTATTATTGAGGAGGTAAATTCAGTATATTCAACACCTTTACAAGTAGCATACCAAATAAATATAAATCTGCATAAAAATGCTGAAAAACATCTAGAATCTGTGTTACAAACCTGATATAATTTCTTTTTCAGCCATCTCTATTTGTCTGTATGTCTTCACAACATCAAAAGGATTTGTTAAAAAGGCTGCAAGCTAAAAAAAAAAAAAAAAAAAAAAAAAATTAAAAAAAAAAAAAAANCATACCATATTATATAAATTTTCAAAAAATTTTAATTTCTATTATTATTTTGATTATTTATAATAAAATAAATTTTACGGTAAACCTAATAAAATAAGTGTGTAAAGCTTTATAGCTTTACAGAAAATACATAAAGTATATAGTTTTCATAACTTTTTCTGTTGTATCATCTTCCACATAGTAAACTACCAGTTTCAGAGCATAACACATCTTATATTATTATAAGCTAAAACAAGTAAAACAAATCAAGCAACTTACACTTCCAGCTATGCTTCCTCCCATTAAGCTAAAGCCAAAAGTTGCATCATTATTGTTAAGAATCTTCAATTTTTCATAAGTGACCCAATATATTCCTGAAACATAAATAAACAAATACAATTAAAAACAATTGTTAAATAAACAAGCTAATTAAATAAATAGTCATTTTTAATTGTTTAAAATTAAATAGATTTATAAGGCTCTTGATCAGAAAAAAGGTTACAAAGAAAAATCATTTTTTCAAACTTCATACATAATATCTACAATTTTTCTGTAAATTTCCTCAAACAAATAATTATAAAAATAAATAAAATAAAAATATTTATTTCATCAATATTTTAAATAAACAATTAATGTTCATAAAGTACATGACATGAAAAGCTGACAGCGGACAACCGTCCAGATGTCACTCTAAGCTAGAGGATCAGGGAACTGACTGCTCCTCCTCCTGATCTAATTTTTTCACTCCTTTGCATTATCTTACCACGAGGTACGTCCAGAAAGTAAGTTCCATTTCAATTTATCTCCGCAGCAGCACTCCAATTTCAGTTCTGCACATGCGCTGTAGACACTCTGTATCAAGGAGAAGAAACGTGTGTCATTAAGAGATCATTGTCAGCCACTTATGTTTTGTTGTGCTTCTTTACAATGTCGGTGATGATTGAAAATCCTACTACTTGTGAACCACAAGTTATGCGCCGCGCAATACAGAATAAGCGCCGAGGATTGTTGTCAAAAGGTGTTGTTTTTCTGAACAACAACACGCTGCAAATGTGACAAAAAAACCTCCAACAGGGATTTGGCAGGGACATGTTTGACTATCCTCCGTACAGCCCTGACCTCGCTCCTAGCGACTTTCATCTGTTTTTATATCTCAAGTCTTTCCTTGGGGGTCAACACTTCAACAATGATGAAGAGCTGATAGAAAATATTTCCAACTGGTTGAAAACACAGGCGGCAATCTTCTATGAAGAAGGTATACAAAAACTTGTGTCACACTATGACAAAGGCCTACAAAATTTCATGTGTAAAAGTAGTTTAAGAGAGTTCTAGAATTTTCTGTAATAAATAATTTTTCTGTATCTGTACACAATTTATTTTATTACCAAACGGAACTTACTTTTTGGACGTACCTTGTATATGAAGACCTAATCAAGACATTAAAATGATTTACTGAAGTGATATTTCTAAAAGAGATGGCATATAATAATAGAAATATTTCAATTTTTTTTTTTTAAATACCAGGTATGCAAGTTTAAAATGTTGTTTTAATTCCAATAGAATGCGCTCTTAGCCTATTGAAGGATTTGCTTATCTCTAAAAGCTATTTTGTTTGTTAGTCATTTGTTTACAAAAGTCAGTTGTTTTTAAGTCATTTACGTGGACGTATCATACCTTTCTTTGGTGTTAAAAATGTCTAATTTTAAGCCAAATAAAGAGCATTTGCGGCATGTCATGATTTTCTTATTTAATCAAAAGAAAAAGGCATCTGAATGTCATCGAATTTTTGTTGAGACTTATGGCGATCTTGCTCCAACCGTCAAGACATGTGAACGTTGGTTTCAACGTTTCAAACGTGGTGATTTTGATGTTACTGATCAAAAACGAGAAAATCGACCAAATCGACTACGAGCTTCTCAAGCCCGGCGAAACAGTCAATACCGAGCGCTACCGACAACAAATGATCAATTTGAGTCACGCATTGATCGAAAAACGCCCAGAATGGGCTCACAGGCACGCCAAAGTCATTCTTCAGCATGATAACGCTCCTGCACATTCAGCCAGATTGACTAAGGAAACGATTTCTTCGCTTGGTTGGGAACTCCTACCCCACCCGCCGTATTCACCTGACCTGGCGCCTTCTGATTATCACCTCTTCTCATCGATGGGACACTCATTGGCGGAGCAACACTTCAACAATTTCGAAAACGTACGAAAATGGCTCGATGAATGGATTTCAAATAAAGATGAAGCATTCTTTTGGAATGGTATCCATATATTGCCCGAGAGATGGACAAAATGTGTAGAAAGCGAGGGCCAGTACTTTGAATAAAATATATTATACTTTTTTTTAAATTACTGTGTATATATTTTAAGAAATAAACAACATTTTAAACTTGCATACCTGGTATTGTATTAAAATATTAAAAATTATATTTTTTTATTATATTAGTATTCATAAGGCTGCAGTAGATTCCTTTTGACTTCTTTTAGCTATTCCTCCATCCGTATAGTTTCTCTGAGGTAATTAAAATGGCAGGTTGGTGAAATTTTACTACATTTTGTGATTAAAGGAGATTTATTTTCTAGCTGTCCTTCCATTTATTGGGTTAATTGGGTTTTTTTCATAAGATACCTGTAGTTTGTTTGTGAAATTTCATGTAGTTTTATTAATGCCTTAATCGCTTCTGTTCTGCTATTGGTGATAATTGCAATATATCAGTGAAAGTAAGGTACTTGACTTTAAATCGGTTCTCTTTTTATACTAATTTGAATGCTCTTTATGTGATGTTCCCATTCCCTTTTCCAATTTCCAGAACGATATTCAAAAGGATTAAGGATAGTCCGTCCCTTTGCCGGACTCCAGTTTTGACTTAGAAGGGTTCTGATACATTGCCTATGAATTTATTTGTACACATTTGTTAATTAGCTGTAAGTAATTTATCTTTTCTATTGATTTATTTATTAGTTAGTAGGGGCAGTAATAAGGTTTAATTATTATCAGTAATTTGTAAGTGTACTTATTTATTATAATACATTGACTTTAATATATCTCAATACTAAATTATTAGTGATCCGTAGCCCATAACAATACATACATTTTTAAATATTTAAATATCTAATTTTTTTTTGGTTATCATTATTGCTGAGCTCTGCTTTATTTCAAAGTAGTTAATTATAATTTTTGATCATTTTTTTTTTTTCAAACTTCTTCTATTAAGAAGCAATGCAATGAGAATAACATAAATCATTTTTATTGAGGGCAAATATTCTTCACCTTTTAATCTAATGGCCTTATAGATGAAATTATTCATTTATTTATTTTTATGTTTTGTGCATGATGGGATAGTGTAATATTACTGGTGTTTTCCTTTTTTGTTCATTGAATGAAAATTCAATTATATTGCAAAATTATAATAATGTTGGGTTTTTTTCCATTACGTTAATGATGCAAAAGAGGTCATTCACGTATTTTTAATAAAATCGTCAAACACTCTATAAGTTCTGGTTTTGTATCAGAACTTATAGGGATTTTTTTAGAAACTCAAAAATAATAATAATCTCGATAATAATTGAACCTTACTACTGCCCCTAATAACTCATAAATAAATCAATAGAAAAGATAAATTACAACTAATTAACAAATATATACAAATAAATTCATAGGCAAAAATTTATAGTAAAGGTGTACCCCTCAAATAATCATTCAATTTTGTTGTTTAATGCTCAATATTTATTTTATTAATAAACAAATTTGAGTAAAGTTTCATTCTCTAACTAAATATGATGCCCCCTACAACAATATTAGCTTCATACTCACGATATTTCAGGAATCCTCCATCCTTTTCGTTTGATTTTGCTCTATAACTAATCTAGCCTTCCATTTTACATTTAAAAGTTACAGGACAAATTTCATTAGGAAAAACTGAAAAATTTGGCCTGTATAACATTTTATTTATTAACAAACTTTAATGATTCTCATAAATCTAATTATATNACCATTGTTTTGTTTTAAATGAATAATAGTAGAATTTGAGGGTGCCAGAGTAGCTCAGTGAATCCGTTCAGTTCTTGCAATCCTGACTCTGAAAGTTCAAATCTAGTCCAGGGCAGCTTTTATCTATTATTAATATTGAACAATCAGAGTTTATCAGAATCCTTAAGTCTAATTAGAACAGAGAAAATATTTTTTAAATTTAACAAAAACTTAAACTTCCTGATTCTTCTAAAATTCTCTAAAAGATTGAACCATTTGTGAAGTACACAAACTGACTTGCACATATCTACATAGGAAATACAGGATGGAACCTCAAAACTAGATACAAAAAACACATATGATCATATCCATATTTTTTTTAAATATTTCATTCAAACATTGTCACCTTTATGAGGTGTTCTATTCATATAAACTTATAAAGAGAAATATACACAAATTTATTGAAGATAATAATGATTTCAATTAAATGTATAGCTTATAAAAATTATAACATGTGTATGCATGCATGTGTGCATGAGTGTGTGTGCATGCACACGCACACAAAAAACACAAATATCTATATTTTAGTGGCTGTCATTTTAAGAATTTAGAAGAAATTATTAGAGCTAAAATCTAGAAAAATTTAAAATACCCTACTGAAAGAAGAGCAACCTCAAGTTGCTTTACTTCTTTGAAAGTTGCAAAATTAATATGTATTTATTTATACCTGAGAAAGGCACATCTCTAAGAAGAGTTGGTCCAAGGCCTTTCCAAAGTCCAGTCCAACCATGATATTTAAGAAGACTTCTTAAGGCTTCATGCATCTCTATAAAATAAATAAACATTATTCAATAAACTATAGGACCAAAAATGGAAATAAAATTAAAGACAACATAAAAAATTATTATANAGAGTGTAAGAGTGTTTTGTCCAGTAAAGAAAAAAATTACAAAGAGGAAAATTTTCAGGGATTTTTCACCCTTTGTCAGTTAGGAGTCCAGAGAGTCCCTTTTCACTGACGAAGGGCAAGGAATCCTCAAAAATTTTACTCTTTGTAATTTTTCTTTTGGTGTATTCACTTCCCTTGTTCTTGTTTACTATACATATACATAATATATACTAATGCATTATACAAATCATATTAACCAAAATTGAATAAATAAACAACCACTGAAATTAATATAAGCATCTTGTTTCACAAGAGGATACCAGGCAGACCATAAAGGCACAATCCTTTTAAAAGCACTACCTTACGTTACTATTAGTTTGTATCCTTCTTCAATTTTAAAATAAAATAATTAGGTATTTCAGAAAAAATTACAATGTCATAAAAGTTCCAAAAGAATTCTCATTAAAATTTAACTTACCAAAGTAGCTTAATTTTTTTGATTGCATTTTTGTTCTTATAAGTTCTAAAGGACTGACTGTTGTGGCAGCCCAGAGCCTTGCTGTGCAACCAGAAATTAATGGAGCCCACAGAGGCTGTGGAGTTCCAGGAGGTTTAGAAGCATTTGCATAATCTGTTATTCTTGTTCTCAGTTGCTCATAAGTTACAAAATAAACGACTGTAGCTGGAATAGCAAGAACAAGAGTTGGGCTCAATCCACTCCACAATGAAGTTAGACCTTCAGTGCGACTTATTTTTATTATAGCATCCTATGAAGAAGACAAACAAAATTAGCATTGATAAATTAAGTGAATGTGACTAGGGCATGATACTGTAAAGTAAAAATTGCATAAGGTACTATAACAATTAAATTATATAAATTATAAACCTAAAATTTATGAGCTGATTCTCATGAAATTTGAAACGTAGTTTGCACTTTTCCTTGAAAAGAAACAAATTAACATTTGTGGAACAAATGTCTATTACTTGCTTTTATGACTTCAAATTCTTGCTTAGATTTCTGTAGTCTTAAAGAAAAGATTCAATTTGCAGGATAATCATTGGATGAAGTTGAAGAGAAAGAAAAATTTTAAGCACAAATGACACAGTTTGATAGAAATAACTGTTTAGATTTTAAAAGATATTATGATTAAATTAAACACAAATGTGAGTGTAGTTTTCAATATAATTATATAAACATATATAATAAAAAATAAAATAATCTGAACTCCTTTTGAAGCAATTGATCACAATCATATACAAAGTTTGAACTGGAACAGAGCCCAAATGACAAATTTCATCAAATTCTGTTAGGTCATTTTTGAGAAATTTTGTGCACAGCTTTCAGAAGACAGACTTTTTTAATTCAATTTTGGGATTCCAAAAGTCTTGAAATCACCTCATTTTTTGAGGGTTTATTTTTCACTTTTTCTAGTAATTCTAATAGTTTATTTTCTATTAAGAAATTATGCTATATTAAAAAAGAAAGAAAGATTTTTTAAGAATTATTAAACAAATGAGAATAAAATTAAGAAAAATAATATTCAGTGCTTCATAGATGAAAATAATTAATAAAATATTCAATTTAGTGCAATGAAACTCAATACAGATTTGTTTACTGATAAATGAAACATTTTAGGAGTTAATATTAATATTGAACAATCAGAGTTTATCAGAATCCTTAAGTCTAAGTTTTCAATCAAGAAAATAAGTTGCTTTTCAGTAAAATTGACAAATATTATTAAATGCACAACTTAAAAAGACAGACGTATATAACTAAAATCAGAAAATGAGGGATTACTTGCTACCTATAGTATGATTAATAATAAAGGGTAAAATATTAAGTTAGCTCTTATATCAATAGTGTAATTTTAAATTAAAAGAACAATCTATTAGTATTTTTAATTATTTTAAAGTTTAAATAAATATTAAGTTCAATACTTAATTAAAATTTACCTAATCAAATTTTTGGTTTTAGGCAAATTTCAATTCCAATAATTACACTTTCATAATTGAATACTGATGTCTTATAAGAATCCCTATATTTTTGTTTCAATAAGTTATATTAATACTGACTTGAACTGAAGTAGAAGGTAAACCCCAGTGCAACTAGTCTAATTTTCTCATTATTAAAGTTAAGTTTACATTTAAAAGTGGTATGGCATTTATGAAAATATTAAACATTATGACTCAAAGTGATAATTTCCAATAGCCTTCGATGGCTATTGTAACCCCCCCCCCCCCCCATCCTTTATATATACATAA
>KZ807247.1:266247-276667 GCA_000696205.2 Oncopeltus fasciatus
ATTTGTGTAGAGTATATATATATATATGTATAAAATGAAACTGTGATTTATATTTTTTTTTTGTAATAACTTTTTATCTGAGCAATAATCATTTTTATAAGTATTACTACTAAGATAAAAAGTTTTGCAAAAAAAAAAAAATTGGTATGAAGCCAGGTATGAACGATTGAATTGTATTTTCATGCTGAAAAATATGTGTTATATCTGACATTTTCTTGTTTTGACTATATGTATGCATGTGTGTGGGTGGGTGTATGTGCTTGTGTGTGTTTATGAAATTTTGCTTCAAATGGCCGGCTAACGGTCTAGATCATGTTGTTATTTTTAAGTCTGATTGCTTGGCTGCTAAATTTGCCAAATATCATGTGCTTTCTGCCCCAGATTTAATACATATGTGACCAATGAAGACTAAATTTTCTAAGCTGTCTTTCATCACTACTTTTATTTTCTTTAATTTTTTTTTTTAAATAGTACATGCTTATCTTGTTTCTACTTCTTCTGGTACAGTTCAGTGTGGCCTGTGCATGTTTAGCAGTAAATAGCGAAGAACAGCAACAGCTCGCCCAACAGGTAATTATTATACCTACTTATGTAATGAGTAGAGAAATTATATTTCTCTTATTAGTATATTCTATTTTGTGCTCAGCCCATTAATTTTTAGTAACATTAAGTGCAATTTGTGTAAATATTTAAAGTTTTGTTTATTATGTTAAAGGGATGGAGAAAAGTAAGCATGGATTTGAAAGCTGAAGTTCAAAAGACATTTAGCTGTTGTGGTATTGATGGAAAATCTCATGGCCCAAATGACACAATGGGACACCCACCTTGTTTTAATAAAGTGAGTGTCAGTGCATTTATTTCAACTTAACCAGAGATACAGTAAAATTTAAAAAATGTTATAAATTAGTATATGTATTGTGATGAAAATTGTAGCACAAAGTGATCTGCAGTTATCAATTACATTACAGTACAACTGCAACAAAATAGAAACTACTAGTAATTGATTCAGTTGCAAAGAGATATCAACTAAATAAGTTAAACAATCTATTTCAGAGATGAAGTTCTAGTTAACCCTTACATTCTTGTGTGTGTAATTTATTTATATGTAATACTAAGGAAAATCAAGTAAAATTGTTTTATGAAGGAACTACATCTTTTAATAAATGGATTGCACTTTGCATATGGTTATTGTTGTACATGACAAGCTAGTCCAAAAGTAAAAATGTTTAAGAGAATGTCAAATCCACTTGTTTTTTGTTTTTTTAAGGGAATTTATTTAGGACATACCATACATTACAGTATATAATGTACTTGTATCATTAAATTAATAATTACATTAAATAATTAATAAATAAAATTAAATAAGGAACACAAATAAATAAATAAACAAGAAGAAAGAAACAATTATGACAAAATTAATGAACACAATGAAATAATAATAATAATAACTAATATGTGTAGAAGAAATATGAAAGTGACATAAAATAAATAATAATAGAAAGTTATATACAATAAATAAATATGTTTTTTATAATACATAATGAATAAATCAAAATAAATCAATAAATAATAATAGAAAATTACATACAATAAGCGTTGTCTTTTATATATATACAGGCTAGCATGAGATCTAGATCTCATCAGTCTGTATAGATCTGGTATCATCATCACTAACTCCAAGTGCGTGTTTCATTGTTGTGTGGTGTATCCATCTCTTCTTTGCATTTCCAGACAGCTCTCTACAGGCTGCTTATACACTCAGTTCTATTAACACCTGAGCAGGGCTGCACTTGAGCAATTAGTTTGGTTGGAAGGCATCCTCTTCTTTTCCATTGGTATGAGAAACTATCTGTTGGTCTTATCCTCTCTCGCCCTCTAATTGTATCCAGTTTGACCTGAATTATTGATGATTGTTCTATAAGATTTATGATCTGTAATCCATACTCTCTCACCAGGATGAAGTTACCTCAGCTACTTGACCCTATGACTAGTGGAATTGTCAAAATTCCAATTTATTCTAAATTAACCAACCTATAAACATCGAATTTCTTTTACGCAGAAGGAGTAAAGTTGCTGGTGTAATTAGCTACAATTTTCACCAATATAACTCCAAGCAGAAGAAGAAAACCTTCAGGCATTTTAAAATTCTATTAAAAATAAACTTAATGACATAAAAGATTTTTCTGAATAAAATTTAAAAATGATAAAGCCTTCATCTTGGAACAACTTAAGTTGCGTTATGTTTATTGAGATAAGTTTTTTTGAAAAGTTTTAGTGTATATTATATGTGATTTTTATCTTTGCAAACACACAAATGAAAGCATGCATGTGCAAGCACACTCACACAGATACAGCTCAATGTCTCACTACAGTTTGAGATAAAATTAAATTTAACTTTTTTTTTTTTTTAAATAAAAACCTTATTATTAATTACTTTCTACATTTTTGTATCTAGTAATGTGCTGGTTAATATTTGAGATAAAATAGTGTATTTTTTTCCTTTTCTCTCTGTGTGCGTGCGTGCATGCATGGGTGTGAGCATGCGTGTGCATTTGCGTGTGTGTGCGTGTACATAAAATAGTACAAAACACTGATATGAGTACTTTTGTGAGTTATTTTTGTTCCCTACCCTTTTATATTTTATTTATCCTTTTATTGTGATTATCTTTCTGCAAATTTTAATGTTTCATAATTTTTTTTACAATAGAATTGGCGTCACTGATTATACTAATATCAGTAATATTTCTTCTTTTTAGCTTTGCTGCCCTCCTGGTAGCCCAGAGAATTGCACATGCCCCCCGTGTTTGTCAAAGTTACAATCAACAATTGATTATGCTTTCAGACTTTGTGGAGGAATTGGTTTATTTTTTAGCTTTACTGAGGTACGAAATTTTTTCATTTAAATTAGACAAGTATTATATTTTTTTAAATAAAAATCAAAGCTTTCAAAAAAATATTATTCAATTCACTTAAAATAATAGAAAAATAATTAAATTAAAAAAATTAAGGTTTTCTATATTTTAATAACTAGTAAAACTCTAAAAATAATTATATACTAAGAGATAAATTATCCTAATAATTATTTAAGCACAATTATTGAGGGAGACGGTTTAAATTTGGATCATATAAGAAACCAAAGGTGTCATATTTCATTTCATACAAATATATTATGGCTCTATTACAACTGCTCTTAAGTTTTTATAGATTTCCTTCTGCAACATCAATTTTTTTTTTTCTTTTGAGATTCTTTACCTTTATTTGTGTAGAGGAGTGAGAAACAGGATTAATTTTTCATTAAAAAAAAAAAAAAAATTTCATTCTATTAGCTCTTTTAATTCAATCAGTGATCTGATTTGGCATTTTCCAAATACAACCATTGTTTTGTTTTAAATGAATAATAGTAGAATTTGAGGGTGCCAGAGTAGCTCAGTGAATCCGTTCAGTTCTTGCAATCCTGACTCTGAAAGTTCAAATCTAGTCCAGGGCAGCTTTTATCTATAAAAGCCTGTCCTGAGCCATGGATGTCTAGAATGGGGGGGGGGGGACAACCTGTTGATAGCCCCTCCATTTTATTATTTCCATTCAGACTTGAAGACTGAATTGGAATAAGTTGTTGCTATTGGTTAGCATTTGTGAATGAAAGTTTGGCATACAATCCAGTAAAGTATCATAGGGCATAAGTCTTAGTTCTGTCAACCAACTAACCTTTCAGATCTGTGCAGACTTGATTTTGAAGTCTTTAATAGAAATTTTGGTATATCTGCGGCACTCAAAGATATTACATATTTTATTGTTGCAAATTGTTAATATAAACTTGAAAGTTGTTCACTGATCAAAAGTAATATCTTCTGATTTAGTTCTCTCTAATATATATATATTTATAATTTGGTAAAAATATTCATAAGCTAAGATATAGTGTCTTTTTTTAGCCAGAAATACTTTCTTTTAGTAATGGTCTTTTTATTTAATTTTTTTTTTTTTAATTATCTATTANTTAGCGCACTCTCTAATATTCTATCTAATATAATTCATTTTTTCTAATTCATATAATTTTTTTCTTTATATCTCTTGACTGCTAATTTATTTGTCAAAACTTAGATTTACGAAGTATCCTTTGTCCTGTCCTTTTTTTGTTTTTTCAATTAGATGAATTTGTATAGTCGTAGAGTAGTCATGAAAAATTAATGTAATTGTTTTTTATCCTTATACTTCTTTACTTTATCTCTTACGACTTGTTTACTAATAAATAAAACTCAAATGCTCTTCTAGTTTAAGATATACTTGGGAATACTGAATCAGTTTCTGTTTTTTCCCAATTATTAAAACAGACTATTTTTTCTTTACTTTATATATATNAAATCTTATAGGACTAAAGCCTTTATAATAAACGAGTGACACATTAATATTTAGTTAACACACTTATATATATATATACACATACATAAAAGCATACATACAAGGTACACCCAGAAAGTAAGTTCCATTTCAATTGATCTCTGCTACATCGTTGCAATCGCAGTTCCACACATGTGTGGTAGACACTCTGTATCATCAAGGAGAAGAAACGTGCGCCATTTTGAAATCACTGTCAGCCACGTACTTTTTGTTGTGCTTGTTTACAATGATGGTGTTGATTGAAAATCCCATTGCTTGTGAAATCTGATCTGTGATTCGTTTTCTGAATGCTAGGAAAGTTAAACCAATTGAAATTTATCGGCAAATTTGCAAAGTTTACAGACCTATATGATGAATGATTCAATGGTGAGAAGATGGGTCCAATTCAATGAAGGACTTAGTGAAGTGTACGATAAAGAATGAAATGAGCGTCCATCTTTGGTTACAGAAGAATTGGTTCACGTGATTGATGATGAGATCCATGAGAACCACAAGTTTACAATTAGTGCTCTCACTATGGAATTTCCTCAAATCTCACAGTCACTAGTTCATGAAATTTTTACAGAAAAACTGAAATTTCCTAAAATTGCACCGCCCAATGCAGCATATGCCACGAGGATTGCTGACAAAAGGTGTTGTTTTCCTTCACAATAACGCACCATCACACACTGCAAATGTGACAAAAAAATCTCCTACAGGGATATAGCTGGGACGTGTTTGACCATCCTCCGTACAGCCCTGACCTCGCTCCTAGCAACTTTCATCTGTTCATATATCTCAAGTCTTTCCTTAGTGGTCAACACTTTAACAATGACGAAGAGCTGAAAGAGAATGTTTCCAACTGGTTGAAGACACAGGCAGCAAACTTCTATGAAGAAGGTATACAAAAACTTGTGCCACGCTATGACAAATGCCTGCAAAATTTCGGCAGTTATGTGGAAAAGTAGTTGTTTTGTGCAATAAAACTTTTTTCTGTATCTGTACACAATTTAATTTTATAACCAAATGGAACTTAGTTTCTGGATGTACCTTGTACACACATACAGATGCATTGTTCATTGAGACATGCATTATTTACCTGTCTTATGTTTGGAGATTACTCCTCACTTCCACAAATTGCCATTGCTGCTAATTCAGCAGCGAAGCTCGCTAACACAGCCATGCATTCAATTATACAAATTTGCAGTCCATTTTTGCTAAACTCTAAAAAAGTTTTATCCGCCAAAAGTCCAGCGCCGAAAAGGAACTGGCCTCCAAAATAATTAACAAGATTGTAGCCTTGAGCTGCTCCTCAGCCAAAATTATTTTCTCTTAAAGTTTTTTCTTGGGTCATAATGATTTTATTTCAAGACAAAAAATTCTTCAGAATAAGGATGGTCGCAATTAGGAATCAAAGATTATTCTTATTTCTATTATCATCAAATTTGTTCTGTAATCTGACTACCTGATGCTGTTCCAAAATTCTCGCAAATTTATTTTCTATGAGGTTACAAATTCACTTATGTGTATAATCAAGATATACAGAAAAATAACCAGGTGCAGTCAATGAAGTAATTGGTCTTATGGTGCTTTACAATAACAGCTCCTTTTTTTGTGAAAAAACTTTGAATATTATTTCCAAAACCAAACAATCCCAACAATACTATTATTTTATGTTTATATTCTTATATTCACCAGGACACCTGTTGAATTGGCTAGTATGTATATAAAATTTATAACCCCATTCATTTTTTTATTTAATTTATAAATGATATTATTTTGAACAGCAAATTTAATTCAAATTTCATTCACAGAAATGACTCAAACTCCTAGCTAAATTGGTCTCAACTGGTATATTATGTATACATAAAAAGTCCCAGGTGTTAAATGTTCATTTTAATTTTTATTCATTTATATTATTATATTTGTGGATTGATACCCACAATCTTTTTTAATTGCCTTTCATTGGGAACTGATATATTTAATATAGTAGGATGAAATATATAAATTTTAATTTAGAATTTCATAAAGTTACTGTTGTTAGGGTTTTTAATTTAATATACTGTGCAATATATTGGGACAAATAATAATATATTTCTCTACCTTCAGTTTTCTTTTAGTAATTTTTTAAACATATACATTTTATTATTTGTAACCTACATGGTTTAAAACTTTTCCATGTGAGGTTTTACTAATGAGACTATGTTACACCACTACAGGGACTTAAGGATTCCAACTAAAATAAAAATTAAATTCAAGATGTAATTTTTACTTTTATACTATCTGCTAGCTGTATATAATACCTCTATACCTCTCTTGCAGGAGGGTTATGCCTGTTAGTAGGTTTCATTAAGGCTAGACGTTTGTAAAATATATTCTTGTGTAAATACAAGTGTAATCTTACCTTAGATGTAGTCAAGTTCTGTGAAGTCATTTGTAGTAACTTTATCACCACAGAAATAGTTTTCATGGTACTCTGGCAGAATCCCAGTTTTGAAACCAAGGAGAAGGAGCTCCATGGCGTAGATAACCTTTGTTAAGTAGGTAATCTTGACTTAATGGCTAGATAGCAATCAATCCATTGATTAGTCAACCAATCTAATGACTAGTCTTTTTCAATGCCAAGTGCAGCTATTTATTCTGCCATTACTTATTAATTAGCTGTAAATTAATGATTCTTTAATATTTCTGGTGAATTATATTCATTATTATTCATTAAAATGTAACAAATGAAAAAATGAACCTGATGTATGAATTACCAAGACCGAATTCCTAATAATCTTCCCTTAATAAATGTATTTTTTTAAATATCTGCCGATGTTTTGGCTTACATGGTAAGCCATCTTCAAGGCTGAAATACAATATTGTAAGAAAATATGAAAAAATATATATATAATTTACATTATTGTAACAAAAAAAAATTTAATTACATAAACTAACGTATCTTAAAGTAATGTGACATGAATTGTGTTGGAAAATAATAACAACATGGGTAGAAAGTTCAGCACACCTACTTAACATGAAGGTGAGATTGTTACCTAGAACAAATCTGCATGATTGAGAGTGAGGATAAGAAATTGAAAAACTAAAGATGGACTGGTGTTAGAGTGGGGGATATGAGGTGGTAGGCAAAAAGGGAGAGCAGCCTGCATCAAAGGAACGATACCGGGAAATGAAATATTTAATTTGATAAAATGGTCATTTATTTTTTATACATCCCTTTATTAAAAAAAAACAAAAATTAGCGAGTGAAGCAACACTAAGAGTTACTAGTTAGAAAAATTGAAATGAATTATTTGCTATCAAATATTTAATTATAACAATTCAAATTGCCATGATTTACTTGAAAACTGGAAATAAATTATTTTGCTCTTATCAGAGCAAATTAGAAAATTATTGTAGGCATAATGTAACATTACTTTTAGCATGTAACTAAGTTCTTCTAAAAACCACCTTTACTTTGTCAACCCTTAAATTTCAACCATTAAAAAACCCATCCTCTCCTTTCATGTTTAAAAATGAATTAGAGAATTTCATTGTGAAAGTGGTGTGCAGTGTGTAACAAAAATTAAAAAAATTTTAGTGAAATTTTTGGTCATTAGTTGGTATGATCAGAGAAAATATTTTTAAAAAATCTCTGATGAGAAGAACCTCAATATCTAGTTTAAATGGAGGGATAATGTAAATAGGAGTCCATTGAATGATGTCCTACTATGTACTAGCTTAATACATCTCATATTTTGATATAAATGTCAAGATTCTTGTTATGCCAATCAAGAGTCCATTCAGATGGTTAATTGACTGAAATAGGGAAATGTCCTTAGCATAACAACTATTTATTACACTGGAAAAGTAATTAGAGACTCCCAAACTCAGAAAGCCTCTAATAAAGGGGTACTGCTACCTATGCAAATGATAATAGCATAGTCAGTAGTACAGAAGATTACATTAGGTAGAGTGCTCCTAAAAAAATTTAGGATTCATAATTTATAAACAAAACAAAATTTTTGATTGTAGGCAGCAGCTTTTTTGCCTCTTACCACCGGAAATTCTAAACAATCCAAAGCTTTGTGTACCTGGATGCTTATGTACACGCACCAATATTAGCTTTTCAAAATAAGATGTTCTGCTAATAATTTTTGCAGCTCTTTAAGGCTTTTTTTCGTACATTTTTTTTTTATTAGTTTATTGATAGTTTTCTTGAATATTTAGGATTTCATGGTTTGAAAATAAATCTGTTTTATTTCGAATAATCATTTTTTAAGAATGATATTTTTTTGAAGGCTTTCATTTACTAATATATATATATTTATAATTTGGTAAAAATATTCATAAGCTAAGATATAGTGTCTTTTTTTAGCCAGAAATACTTTCTTTTAGTAATGGTCTTTTTATTTAATTTTTTTTTTTTTAATTATTGATTACAAAAGAATGTATTATCTCAATAAGAAGCAAAGATTTTTCATTTTTATTAGCTTAAAAATAAATTGAATTTTCAACTTAAGATTAAGAAAGAAATAATAATTTAATTAGTCCTCTCACAATAATTCATTACGGCATTGTGATGTAAATATTATTCAAAACTATAATTAGCAAATTGATTTTGCAAAAATAAAGAAGCTTAATATTCTTAGCACATGCTTCTTATGAAAGAAAGGTTTTATCTGGAAACATTGAAATCAAATTATTAAAAATATATTTTGCCCTGTTCTGATTCATACCAGTGTATAATCTATGACATAATAATAACTAATTGCATCATCAATATTGAATTAAGGTTTATTAACAAGATACACAGCAGACTTTATTTTCCGGGAACAGTAGTAATATAGATTTTATTTTAGTTATCTTTAGTAAATAATTAGATCCTGAAAATGATGAATAGCAGGAAAAAAAATAAAATAAGCACTGATAGATCACAGCTAATGGAAATTAAACAGTCTACCTGGCTGACTCAGGAATACAATCAGTAAAAGTAATCCTAATCAACTTTAATCAGAAGTTAAGAGATCTATTTGTGGAGAGAAAAGGGTTTAAATTGAATGTATCCTAAAAGAGACTTGACCATGGCCTACATCAAGAATATGTAAGTAGTAGTCAAGGCTGGCAAAAGACAAAGAAATTGCTATGAGTATAAAAAAAAAAGTAAATTATATTAGGTAGTAAAGAAAGCTAAGCATATTCATGAACCAAAATAGTTATAAAGATATAAAAAATAAGAAACTTAAAACAAGTAGGAAACATTTTATGTGGCACTTGAATTAATTTATTATTAGATAAAATTTACTTATTACTTAATAATATTGGTTCCACTATATCTTAGCTATACTAAAGCGGGTATCAATAAATTACTATTAATTATGACTTTTGCTTGCTGTAATTTATTGTTTAGACTTTTAAACTAAGAATGCTTGTAGTATGCATGTAGAATTGCACTTAGTCTATTTACCTTGCTTCTTTTAAAAGCATATGGACTTCATAGATTAAAATCTTTAAATTACTTTTTTTTCTCATACCATTATTAGTTATCATTCATTCCTACCACATCATTATGGGATAGTCAAAAACATTTTTAGTTAACTTTCATATGTAACTGCTTAGAAAGTACCCTGATAAAAAAAATATATTTAATTTTGTTGGTTGTTTGTGGTGTTTTTCTTTTTTTCCAGTTTGTGGGTGTTTGGTTGACTGTGCGCTATCGAAACCAGAAGGACCCCCGTGCGAATCCCCGTGCTTTCCTATAACCATTAACTTCGCTCGGTGGTTGGGTACTGCGCCAGTAATTCTCCTTTCCTCATCCCTTCCGAGCACTCACCATTCAACATAATCTTCTTGTCTGTTTATTGATAAAACCTATATAGGAAGTATCTTACTGAGAACAGACCCATTTTCATTTAAATAAAGCTTATTCCACTATTTTAGTTATTTCATGAGAATTTCAGATTAACTTAATGCTTAACTGGAATCCAAATTCTTTAGAAAAGTTTTAAAACTGATCTTTAAATGTATTGCTTCTCTTCAATCATTTATGAAAAGTATTTTTTTT
>KZ807247.1:277045-291711 GCA_000696205.2 Oncopeltus fasciatus
GGGGGGGGGGGGGGAGACTAGTGCACAGCAGTGCCTACATCATGACTGATGAAGGCCTGAGATGTTTTCAAAACAAGTAATTGCGACTTCTAATTTAAAAAATGCATTGAATAAAATAAAAGTAATTTAATTAAATAATTTTAATTACGATGAAATATTCATTTTATAAGTCACACAAACACATACATAAACCTATCTGTAGGTCATAACCCTGTTAAACTGATCAAATGTGTTGCAAAATTTATTTAATTAGTTACTGTTTAAATGGAACAATTTAAAAAATATATTTAGAGAATGGGTTTAAAGATTTTTTTAAAAATTACATAAAAAAATTCCATGCAGCTGTAATAATCGAATACGATAATACATTTATAAAAATATAAAGACACACTTGTTTTTTTTATTTTTCAAGTTTATAGTAACTCCCTTGTTAGAAGATCTCTTAGGACAGAGCAAATAATGCTTATTAAAAATTAAAAAAACTTTTAAAAATAAATAATCATTTACCATGTCAGAATTATAAAAATTGAAACTTAAGTATCATAATCATTGATCATTTGAACGATTAAAAGGTGTACCAATTGTTCATATAATGGTTTTATTTACAGTGTTCAGAATCATGCCATCCAAACAGACATGAATATAGATATACTAGCTCAATGCCAAGTATATAACTTGAAAGAAAAGAAAATTAGAGAATATATAACCAATAATGAATTACAAATATACCTACTTAGTCAAGTCTAGATGAATGAATTGATTCCTTAAAATAATATTTAAAAAAATGAAAAATTTAAATATCATGAACTGGATAAGGATAAAATATTAAAATAGGAGATTTTGATTATATTTAAAATATGTACTCATCTAATAATTGACTTTGTTTTAATACAAATAAAATAAATTAGAATCATTTTGTTGGTTAGTCAGATAAACACAATAAAATAAACAGTAAAGCATAGTAAAAAAGAAGACAAAAAAGAAATAAAATATAAACTTGAACCTCGTTGTGTCTTGGTAAAAATTTTTTCTAATGATATAATATTTATCCTCGTGTAGGGCCAGAATGGTTTGAAACTTTTTTATTTATATTAGCAAGTTTAATAATGAACATAGTGTATTTGCTAAAGTTGACCTACTATTGTTATTTAAATATTTTCCAAAAAAAAGTTTTTAATCTAGTTTTTAAAAAAATATTAATTAAAGCAACTAATTTTGGCTTACAAATCATTAAATTAAAAATTTGGATTCAAGTAAACCTCTTCTCTTCTATTAATTGTGTAACTCCTAAAATATTTATTTCATCAATAAACAAATTGTGTTGAGTGTTATGAAACTAAACTAAATTCTGCAATCACTACACCAAAAAAACTTTTTGTATTCAACACTTCGTTTCATGAAATCCCAAATTCCATTGGCCCAATTTAGTTTAATAACAAACTCAGCGTTTTACATTTTAAATTGATGAGCTAAATTTTATTGTGTCTTCTAGACCATGAAACTAAAATTTACAGTTTAGGTAAATCCCGACTCCTAATTGTTCAATTTCACTGCGTAACTTCTGAAATTTATCAATTTTTTTTCTTGTCAATAAACATATTTTTGATGAGTTTTATTACCACCCTAAACTAAATATCATTCTTGCTTTAATCCCCACTCTTATTGGTCTGATTTTAAATTTAGTCTTCTGTTTGGCCATTAAAAACTACTTGCCACATTTCATTTAGAAAAACTAAAACTGTGGCCTTTATCTTTAATGCACTTAGTCTTTCAATTTACATCAAAAAGTAATGTGACAAATTTCTGAAAAAAAAATAATTGCAAGTCCTAGGCCGAAAAGTTGAAAATTCAATAATGATAAATCAATTTCACTGTGTAACTCATGAAATATGTCTTTTGTTAATAAACAAAATGTCAGCAAAAAGTGTTTTTTGCACACCTAACATGTGTGTGTGTTTGTTTGTGTATGTTTGTGTAAGTATAATAATAAATACCATTTTGGGTATTAACCATAATTAAAAATATTCTAAAGCTGCTTGACTTTCATACGGTGCATAATTGTTGTAAAAAAAACTAAGTAGCTTTCAGAAAATACTATTGTTTATTTCATTCCCAGTTTAAAAAAAAAAAATCTCTTTTTTTACACTAAAAATATTTTCTGTTTAATTATTTTTATTTGCGAAACTCATTCATATCAAGCTTTCACTTTTTTTTTTTTTTTTTTTTTTTTTTTTTGTCTTAAACTTCTTAACAATTCCTAAAGTTAGTTTTGTAATTTTTTAATTTAATTTTTTCACGCACTATATTTCACAGCTTTTATTTTCAATAATGTTAGAAAATACAACTAAGAAAAAATTATTCAGTTTAATTTATGCCATTTTGTGCACTGCTTAGATCTATCTAAAATACAATTTATTTATCATTATTTTTATTAAGTCATTGTTTTACAATTAGTCTAGGAGAAATACTTATTTTATTTTTTCATTGTAATCCAAATTGATCAATTGTTCTTTTTTTTAAATTTAAAGATTAATTAATCTAATTTACAAGTAATTAAAGATTATTCAATTAATTTTATTATAAGTCATTACATATCGTCTAGACTACTAAGTAATTTGTTTCCCTTTTGTAATCCGTCTTCATTGGTTTCTGCAAACCATCTTCTGTTGGCGAGCACTTTGGGGCATTATCCATCCTCGTGGCCGAATACATGTGTTCACTGTCACTGTCTGTATCCAACTCTAGTTAAATACAGACAGTGACAGTGAACACATGTATTCGGCCAAGAGGATGGATAATGTCCGAAAGCGCTCACCAACAGAAGATGGTTTGCAGAAACCAATGAAGACGGATTACAAAAGGTACGATAGTTCTATATTCATTGGTAATTATAATAACCCTTTAAATAGTTTAAGTTACAATTTTTTAATTAATATTAGTTATCCCAAGTTGCTGAATCTTATTACTAGTTTACTGACATAAATTGATTTTTAAATTAGTTTATTGGTTCAAGTGTTTTTTTTCATATTTTAAATCATTTAAATGAATGAATTTATTTTTATTTTTATAATAACCTTAGCTAAAAATGTATTAGTTTCATTACAGGCTCATAAAATGCTTTCTTGCTGTGCTTCCATGGAAAAAATTAAACAATAAAATAACTCATGAAATTTATTTATTTCAACATTTTAAATGTATTAAATTACATTTGCTTGCTGTTAGTTTATTTATTTTATTTTTAGTAATATTTCTTGAACATATTTTATGTTGTTTCATCTCTATCTTTAGAACTTAAATGAATTGTTGAAATAATATTTGGGTCTGCTTTCAGTAGTGAAATAAGTGAAATATTGGTTTTGTTTCTTTAACTAATATATGCTAACACATTTTTTTTTTCCACCTTGTGAAAGAGATTGTCACCACACAGTGTAGACATTTAAATTTAGTGCTTTAACTTAGAAAAACATTGAGCAACTAATAATTTTCACATGACTAGTTTGGCATGTTATACTGACTTTTTCTAGTCATTGACTATGGAAGATTGAAGATTGTGCCTGGCTGTCCATACTTTGCATGCTTTTAACATTTATACAGTTTATTAACTTACATTCTAAATTTATAAACTGGAGGAAAAGTTTTGGTTTTGGTTTATCTTAATGTCCTTGTAATTTTTCCCACCACATATTTTTTAATGGGCAAATAAAATGTGCTTTAATCCTCATTACTATTTTAGAGTTCTGCCCCTTTCTTTTTATTTTTAGATAAATGAAAAAGAACATACCATAAAAAAAAATAAAAAAAACATTTCTTTTAATATGTAACTTCTTTTGTTTTGTTTTAAATATTTAATATAATGAGGCTTAAGGAGTTTTAAAAATATTTATGTGCTATATGTGCAAATAAATGTTAACAAAAAAAAACCATGTTATCTACTGATATTTGGGACTTTTTTTATAGAGAATATTTGTTAGTATTTGAAGTCTGTGAAAATTCATTTATTCACTCTAACACAAGAAATCAAGTGTTGCCCTTAACTTCAGTAATAACTATGTTTTAAACCTTAGCGGTTCTTCACTTATATGTATTTATACATTGTAAAATGTACATAAACAATTAAAATACAGTATTATTCATATACTACATTGTAATTGTTTGTACATAATAGCTGGATATAAATAATAATAATTGTTCACTGTGAGTGAAATGCCCTAACACAGTTAAACTATTTTATTACTAGTGTAATTTTATTTGTATTTTAAAATATATATATTCCATAATTACCCAATTACTTTTAAAATTCAAGGATCCATTTCAATTTTATGCAATATCTCATTCTTCTGAAGAATATCATTATTAAAAAAAAAAAAAAAATTTTTTTTTTCCTTCTCCTTATTTCAGTGTTATTTTACTTCAAATTATTCTTATTTTGCCTCTTGAGAATAAATGTTAGTTGTGCAGATGTTTTACCACTTTAAGTATTTACTTCTCCCTGGAATTCAATTTGGTTGGCATATTTCAGGTGATTGGAATCATTCTAGCATCCAGGTATCGTAACCAAATAGACCCAGACATAGATTTTTCCCAAATCCTATTCCCTGGAAGGAGACATTACAGGTACACAAACCTTAGGACTGCACCAACCACCGATCTCAAAACAGTGATAAATCCATGAGTTTCCTTTTTCCAGGACAGTTCTTTTATTGCCTTGAAAAGGTTCTTAGACTATCATCAATCTGCATTATCAGTCCATTGGTTATAAATGTAAAATCTAGTTAAAGATAGTTTTAAATAAATATTTATAATTTAATTTTGAAATTTTTTTTTACTTTGTTGAACATGATTTATATAAATGAGCTATTAGCAATTTTGTAGTAGTAGATATTATGTTTGCACTGTTTTATCCCAGATATATACGATTTTTGTCTCACTTTCTTGTCCCTTCTTCAGTTTTAGGACCATGTCAGGCCTTATTTAAGATCTCTTATTATCTTTTTTTTTTAAGAAGAAAATTTTTAATAACACAAGTTAAAAATTAAAGTAATGATATTTGTACCTTTGACTAATAATCAAACAATTATTTAGTATATTTGACTCTTCAATCAAAGGA
This sequence comes from Oncopeltus fasciatus, assembly GCA_000696205.2. Lineage (NCBI taxonomy): Eukaryota > Metazoa > Arthropoda > Insecta > Hemiptera > Lygaeidae > Oncopeltus > Oncopeltus fasciatus. Next base: position 282,153 of record KZ807247.1, read on the forward strand.
TTATGACTAATATTTTTTAAGTTATCTTGAAATAATCACTCTTAAGCAATTTTTTTTTTTTTTTTGTTAAAAAAAGTTTGTCAATGGAAAATTTCTTACAATTTTTGCGACTTTCATTTCATATGTCTTATTAAGTTAAATGGAGCAAAAAATAATTTCATTATATTGCCCTAACCTAAAACATCATTTTATACACTACCTAATCAAAGGAGTTTTAGCGAAGGGGTAATTTAATCATTTGAATTGTGATGTAAGTTTTAATTGGACCTTCCAATTAAAAGATTAGATCAACAGGATTTTTATTTCATTATGAAAATATATATTATTAGAATTAGTGAGTTAGTTAATATAATGTTTCAAAATTCATTGATAAATATCTCATGAAATATTATTCATCTGTGATTTTTTAATTTCATTTGATCTACTAGTTTATCAGAATTCTTTGATAAAATGGATATTTATGATTCTTCTAATTATTTTATTTCTTAACAATGATTTGAAAATTTACTCTCTGTTATCCTATCTTCACAGATTATTTATTCTGAATCTTATACTATATATGATAATAAAATATACCTATTTTATTTATCCTATTAAATAGGATTTTATTAGAGGTTACAATCATTAATTTATTGTTATCATGTGAAATAATATTATGCTGATTTTGAGAATAAGCTACTAATATGATCATCTCTCATCGTCCACTAATCTCTTATTACGCATAATTTCCCTCCCCTATATTATTCAGAACCACATATCTGAAGTAACTCATTGCTATGAGTTATCAATCTGTTGAATTGAAAGTCATTTCACATGGCTTACTGTATTTCATTTTGTTTATCTCACTAATTTAATTTGACTGACTACATTAGATTCAATTCAGTTATTAATGATAATGACTTACAGCTGTCCCTAAAATGACTTAAAACTTAAAGAGACTATAAAATTATTATATCACTAATATATTTTATGAATCAAGTCTTATATGAATTCTTGGCTGTATTTTATTTTAATATATCTTAATTTTATGCTTTTCCTTGATGTATAAAATTTTATTTGAAAATAAATATTAACTATGTCAGTTACTAATTATTTTATTGTTTTAGTTTCGTATTCTTAGGCTATAATATTTCATGCTTGATTTAATCTATTCAAGATGAATTGTGTAATTTTGTTAAATTTCAATATGACAATGTGGGTTTATTCAAAGCTATAGATATAATGAATGAAACCCACACAAACTATATATATATATATATTGAATCAGTAAGGCAAATTAAAATTAATGTAGGGTTTTCTTGTTATTGCTAAAAATTATTCTACAATAATAGGGATTAGGACTCTTCCAAAAAATATTTTGTTTTCATGAGGCTTTATTTAAAACACATCTCACCCTTTGTAGAACAACAATACAATAGTTGTTGAACTCTTATACTAAGCAAACACATTCCTAGAATGCTAATAAAATAAGATAATCTAAATGAATTTATTCAAGCATAAAATGAAACTCTTTTCCCAGAATAGGACATAAAATCTTTCAAAATGTTTAATTCGTATCAGATATGCTATTCATAACAAATGTGCTATCACTGTTATATTTATTTGATACCCTTATGGGGTGAAGATTTTCGCAAGACAACCACCAGAAAATAACTCAATATATCTTGTTTTGAATTTTGGTACTTCCCTGACCAGAACAGTCCTTTTAGAAGAGAATTAGCAATGAATTAATTGGAATTAGGCAACTATCCCATACAGAAGGGGCCTGCGTGATTATTATGTCATTCCTTAAAATACTGTAATTTATTTTTGTATTTATTTTAGTACTCTTAGGCTACAATATTTCATGCTTGATATAATCTATTCAAGATCAATTGTGTAATTTTGTTAAATTTCAACATGATAATGAGGGTTTAATTTATTCTACCAGCATTTTATTTAGTTTTAAGATAACTACAATATTATTTAAATTAGCTTATTAATTAATACTTACTTTATATTCACTTATAAGTCTCTGCAAAAGAATACATATTGTACTAACAATTAACTTTTTTGTTTTTTAATGCCAATTCTCAGGAATAATTGTTCTTTATTCATTTTTTTTTCTTTCAACTCATTTTTTTAATAAATTTTATATTAGTTTTAATCCATTCTTACTCTTATTCTAGTCTTGAACACATTCTTGTCATACATTTTAGGTTAACTAGTTAATCCAAGGTCTAAAAATAAGTTATTTAGTTTTTAATTTACTTTTGTCACTGCCTCTTATGAAAAGATCTCTACTTTCTGTGCCATTTATAGTTAAAGGATTATTTTTGTTCACTTTTTGTGTTCACCCATATTTTTAGTGCAATGATTTTTTTAATAATTGGTATTTTTTAACATGCTTAGAAATTTAGTATTTTTTTATATATTTAATTATTACTATAATTTTATTGATGATAAACATAAAATTATTTTCTTTATTTATCACCATAACTTGCACTATACAGTGAAGCTCTTACTATTAGATAGAAATATCATGTTGATATTTGTAGGTTCGCTGCTTTGTACATTACATTTTTATAACTTTGTGAATCAGACAATTTTTTTTTAAATGTATATTGTAGATCATGAGGGACTTCATACTTATTCCACCTCTCCCTAATACCAAATTCTGAAGAAATGTAGCAATTGAACTTGTTCTCATTATGAGTTCTTTAATATTTTATTTTAATATTACAGTTAAAATACAAAATAATTTTCTTGCTATGCATTTTGTGGGTGTTACTTTCACTATGGCTCAATTAGCACTAAGCTAAAGTTTTGTATTTCTTTATAGGATTCTGATTATAATCTCAAACTTCCATTGTGTATAGTGTTATGGAGTCAAAGTTTTTGTAAATATTCACTGTGCATTTATATATATATATTACCTAATCAAAGGAGTTTTAGCGAAGGGNGGGTATATATATAAAGTTAATCTTGTAGAAAATTAATCTTAATTTTGATTTATGTAATCACTTTAATGTTGAATAGTACTGTTAAGTGACACTATTGTAAAGTCTGTACAGGTCTACAGTATAGAAACTGCACTTGTTTTTTATTGGCTCTCTTCACTTTATACTCCAGAGCTATGTTCAAAGTTATATTTTAGTTAATTGCAGTCTCATTTTTTCGTTATTAAGTATTTGAAATACTTTTAAAAAAAATCATTATCTTATGTCCAGCTTTTGTTATAATAGCCAAGCAGATGGCACTGACAGCTCTCTACTTTATATATAAATATTATATATAAATAGAAAATTTAGCACTTGTGGTTGCGATATATAGTAATTAAGGTAATTAAGAATAGCTGGGATAGAGAGTGAAGTGCATACACAAAAATAAAAAAATCACAAGGAGTAAAATTCTTGGGGATCTCTCGCCCTTCGTCTCACTTAACTCCTCACTGACAATGGGCGAGAGACCCTCGAAAATTTTACTATTTGTGATTTTTTCTTTTTGTGTGTTCACTGCACTCTATATTTCACCTGTTCTTGATTACACATATATATATATATAATAGCCAAGCTGATATATACATACATATATATTTGTGTATGTGAGACACTTTTTGGACTATCATATGAGAGCTCACTATGTCATGAGTGGGACTATCACTCATTTGATAAAATGAAATCTTATTTAGAAGGTATATATGAAGACCTAAATATACCATTTGTATGTTGTGTGTTATTAATAAATGTATAATTTGATTAGATATTTTTTATTGTTTCAAGATTATTTGAAGACTGACCATAAAAAAAGTATTTGTTTTGATGCAGTATAATCTAAAATTCACATGTGTGAGCTCTCTTAATTACTAATGAATTTTTTTTTTTTAATTTAAATATTGTTGTATTGATTTATAAATTTATTCTTGCCTTTTGGCTCCCCTCAGTTCAAAATTTAATCTCAATGGTTATAACGACTAGGATTATTGCAACATATATTATGTTTTGCTTTTTAAGATTATGATCTTATGATTATATTTTGTTTAAAAACCCTACTAGGTCATCAAAAAGTTAATGTCTTCTTAAAATTGTTATATCTTTAAATAATGTTTATTTGTTCAGTGGGATTATTTTTAAAACAAATTAATTTTCTTACTAATTTGCTTATCTGTTACAAAGCTAGAGGGTGCACTCTTAACTTTTTAAGCTAGAAAAATTAAAGACAAGAGTTTAGAAAATGGAACATGAGTAACTACTGAAGTATTACTAGGAAGTTGAAAATAAATTTTATGATTTTTTATTAAATGTGGCCTTTGAAACCAAATTATTTAAATAAATGAGAACCTTGCATTGCTTATTTATGCAATTACTTAATGAGATAATACTGATTATGAATTCTTATGGATGGTAGAAAATTTTCTGAAAACCTTTTTTTTAAGCTTACCTAGGCTCTTGACTGAACATATTTTATATGTGAACATAAAATCATATTTTACAACCCATATAAGTGTGATGTAAAAGAAAAATCTGACTTTGTATAATTAAATACCAATAACAAATGTGATTATAACTGCTAATTGTAGGTAGAACTATTTAGTATTTGACCCTCAACACTTGATAATAAAGTGTGATAATAATTTCAAATGTATTTTGTAGAAATTTATTTTGATAGTCTTCTATATGTATGTAAGAAAATAAATATGTGATGGCTTTTTATTATAAGATTATTTTTTATTATAAATAAACTACTAATCATTGATTAACATTGTAATTGTGCTTACATAATTTTTAGCTTTATATTTGAGCTAGTCTTATTTATTCTGTTTATAAAAGAATTGAAAATTATTAAAGTACGTTATTTTTTGTGTGAATTCTTTTTTTTTAAATTGTTTTTTTCCTCTTTTTTCCTAATAAACAAATAGTTTGACATATTTTAATTGAACTCTAACAATATGTTAGCACAGGGCAATATCTGGAAAACATTTAAAGTATAATGCCAGTTTTTTTGTTGATTGGAGAATAGATGTGAGAACATATAACATTTGCTGTAAGAATTGTTATATGCAGCATTTTAGTGCAATATTAAGTATGAGCAGTATTTTTAAGTTCATTTAATTTTAAAAAGCAACATTACTTAGAGAAATTTTCAAAATTTACTTATATTTTTTTTTACATTTATTTAAGGTTAGATGTGTAGTGTGCATAAGACAAGGTGCAGCTCAATAATAAAGCCTTCTATTCGAGGGGGATGTAGTTATTGGATTATCTCAATTTTCTTTTCTTTTTTGTATTTTAATAATAAAAGATTTCCCCCAGATTATTTTGGTATGAACAGGCAAGTAGGGAACAGAATTTACTCCTCATAATGACTAAATTACCCGATCCCAGGACAAATAAATTTTTTTAACTACTCATTAAAATACATTCTCTGGGCACCGCATTCAAAGAATCAAGGTTTTGTCTAAAGTTCTGAACTAAAGAGCAATGATCTATCTAAATAAATCTGCAGCCCAACAAATATTGAGAACTTTACAAAAGTTAGACCTAAATTAGGCAATAATTTTCATCCTTCCTAACTCATCTTTTAAATTCGCCCACAAATGTAAAGGAACCAGTCTTGAGCACAGTGAGGTATACAGTTTCGCCTTGTATGTATGATTCTCTAGGTTCCCTTTGACTTTCCCTATCATCTTAAATAAATAAATATATATATGTGTGTGTATGTAAAACTCAGAAGTAATCAAGAACAGGAGGGATAGAGAGTGGCAGTGAACTCACAAAAAGAAAAAGTCAGAATGCCCATCTCTGTTAAATTAATGAGTTAGAGGTAGAACATATTTTATTTTTTTATTAGCTGCGCTTGGCTCTTGTCAGGTCACGACGCAAGTAGAATTTCTTGAGAGTGGTATATCATTGAGGACAGCCTAGTAGTTGATAGAGATTTAGTAGAGAAGCTTTCAAGTCTCATAAAACTAACCCCTTTAATTTAGTATGTTATAAAAACATGAATATAGCCTTCAATGTCATCACCTTGGTAGGCCCTCAACAAAGAATTTAGCTCGCCCATATTATTTGCTTTGCTATTTAAAATGTTTCTCAATTAACACCTTAAGGTGTGGACATTTATCTGGAGCAACTTCAGAAAAGTTAGCAGGGTATCTCTTTTTTCTTTTTCTTTTTTTTTTTTTTGTATGCCTACCAGCAGAGTCGTTAATGTAATTCATAGACAAATAATTGTAAATTCAAAAGGAGGTAGAGAGAATGAAATTTACTGCGAGATGGAGAAATAGGTAATTGAACAATGGCCATTAGAGAAGAGACCCTAACCAGAGGCCTTGCCCCAGCACAAGGTTACCCCCCCCCCCCCGCCAAATCCAGCCTCTCATAGATGACTCCTTGCTTATGCCAAGTCTTTTTTTTTTTAAGTCAATAGTGGAGGGTGAGATTGAAGAGGCTAAATCCGGCTACTTAGACCTCCACTGCTCAAGCACACTGGGCCTCATGCCGAGTTCTCACTTCCATAGACCACTTTAACTATTGATTTTAACTTTAACTGCAAATAAGTTAGTATCAAAATGTTTGAAAGACCAGATCATAACCATGTCTGAGAGGGTTGCCTCTTATCTGCATGGCAGCCATGGAACCACTATGTGAATTTGCTTGATGTGGAGATGGCGGGTGAGGGCGCAGAACTGTAAGAGGGTGCCTGGATACGACTACATTTTGAACCCCACCCTAGCGAAAACTAGAGATATACTGTGGAGCATGCTGACAAGTGTGGAGCTGTTTAATTCTTGCCTCGAAGCGGGATACTTTCAAGACCTTCATTAAAAAAAAGCTCTAAATGTTCTATGGCATCAAGCAGCTATTGGCCAATAAGCCTCCTCCCATGTTCCATGGAAAAGTCCTAGAAGCGTCAAGAGGTCCCTAGAAGACTATAAAGGTGCTCTCTATGCATATCAAAATGTGGGACTTATAAGACTCCAACGATCGGTCTTGATAATTCACCACAGGATCACTTCAATGGAGGCGCTGCAAGTCCTAGTAGCAGCCTTACCTTGGGATCTCCTGCTGGATACTTTGGTTGTCAATTGTTGCATTAAGTGAATGAACCTTTCCCAAATAAGTTGTCAGAACGGCTAAGACAAATGGTTATAGAATCACGAGAAATGAACTTTGGCGAAGAGGTAAGGTCGACTAGAGTGGAACAAAATGCACTAAGGTGTCCCTGGAAGATTGGCTGAAGCAGTGGTGTTATATCCCCTATGGTACTACTACTAAGAAATTTTTCCCCACAGTGAAGGAACGGATCGAGCGGGATTCCAGCCAAAAATTGGATTGTTCAGCTTCTTAAAGGTAATTTTGCACAAAAACTGCACTTTTTCAAAAGAGGAGAATTACCTTTGTGCAACTGTGGAGCCTTTGAGGATGCTCTGCACGTGCTCTTGTAAAGGATGAGAAAGACTTTGCCCTAGTGCAGGACATCTAAATAAGATTGTATATTATTATGGCTTTCAATTAAAATGCATACATATCTATTTTTTCTTATAATGACTACTTGACCAGCACAAGCCATGATAGCCTATAAATAATTCAAGGTGAAGCTTTTTTAAGGTCTCCCTCTTCTGTAAAAATAGAAAATCATATCCTTTGTCCAACATATTGCGTGTCTGTGGTGACTTACTAGTGACCCCTCCTAGAGCAAGTATTCTCTGGGTTTTTGTAAATCCTATTACAAGTTTATTGATATTTACAATTATTGGTGTTAATATTTTATACATAAAAAATTACGATGGTCCAAATACTGTACACAATCAGGACTTCTTTAATTTTAATTTCATCTTAACTCTCTTAAAAAACATAAAATATTCATGAACAATTTATAATTTTTCCCATTCCCTCAAAAATTAATAAATGAAAGTCTAAAGTCACAGATGATTAATATGGGACTATTGATGAGTAAGAAACTTCCTAATAATAGGGATAAAAATTTGGAGTTAAATGAATATTTTAGGGATTGAATATATTGTTTTTTTCTTCTTGAACATTTAAAGATAATACTAACATATTTTAATTAAAAATTAAAATTAATTAATAATTAATTGCAAACAAATTAAATTATAATTGAGAAAGGAAATATTGAATAAAATGACAATCTTAAATTCTTACATTTATTACAAAGGAATATTAAACATACATTATTTTCTAAAAGATAAAATATTGCATAAAGTAATTGTGTAGTATCTGTAACAAATGCCAATTTATATACTTCGAAACATTTTTAGCATAAAAACTGAAATGTATTGGGTAGTATAATATTTTTAAATTAAACTTGAATATGGTAAGCGGTTATTAATGTCATTTAATTAATCATATAAAATCATATTTTCTGACCTTCAGTTAAAGAAAAAAAAGTAAAGAAAAAATAGCATTACAAATTTATTTTAGTTAAAATTTTTTTAAAAAATAAAAAAAATTGAAATAGGTTTAATGAAATATAAGATGGGATAGATAATGTTACTATTAGGTACATAAATTCTAATAAATATAATAATCATGAAATAAAAATTTTAAAAATGGTAAAATAGATGCATCTGTTAAGAACTGGTTACATTTAAGTCTTATTTATCTATTAAATAAAATAAATCCATCCCTTAAAAAAGTAAAATACTTTCCCAAGATGTGGGAATTATAATGAAAGATAAATAAGGAAATAATTAATGCTAAAGACAACCAAATAAACCAATTGACAATATGGGATTTTATGAGATTTCAAAAACCTCTGGGCCGGGTATCACTTCACATCCCCTGCAGATAGGTGTGCATCTTGTAATTTACTATTTCTGTAACCATATCAAATGGGGCTACATAAACTTTAAGTGAATTCCCTCAATATCTTAGTTGAATTTAAACTTTTCATCTCATGTAATTACAACATACTGAATATATTTTACCAATATTAAATTAATCTGTGTCGATTATAATTGCACTATCCCACTCTTGTATGTCCACTTTTGCATAACGAAATATGCCATTCATTTAACATTTAAAAGCAATACACCAAATTTAATTTAAAAAAAAAAAAAAAAAAAAAAAAAAAATTAAAACACTTGCTAAATTTTTTATTTTTTGTATTTAAAAATAATTAGTTTCATGACATTTATACTTAAAAGTAATTTCTGTGACAATTTTTACTGTTATTTTTAGTGCTATTATTTATAGAATTTTATAATTATTTGGATCTTGATTTGAATTAATTGGCAACTATTACCTGCCTGTGCATGCTTGTTAAGACGAATAACAGTTACTCTGCTGCTCCACTCTGGCACTGCCCCAGCATGATTTTTTTTTTTTTTTTTTTTTTTTTTTTTTTTTTTTTTTTTTTTATGATTTCTATAAAATTAGTAACTTCTAAAGGTTTATAATTGCAGATTTTCTGCAATATTGAAAAAAATTATTGCTTACATAAATATTTAATTTAGTTGTGGTATTTTATCCCACGAAAATTTCAAACAATTATTGAGAGGGAATAGAAAATAAAAAACTATCTGTCCCAGCCAGGAATCGAACCTGGATCTCCTGCT
>KZ807247.1:292326-321783 GCA_000696205.2 Oncopeltus fasciatus
CCAGTGAACATAAGAAACAGTTCAAAAAGAATTGCTAATGAAGAAGCAGAAGTCTCGGAAGAAAAGATACCTGAAGGACTCTGTGCGTTCTGCCCACGGAGGAAAAATAGGAAAATGCAGAAAACCGATATGCAACTCTCACACTAGACTTACGTGCGTCAAGTGTAGTCAAGAAGAAGATATGTAATTATATTCAAGTTAATTCATGTTTAATATGTTTCTGGCTTTATAATATCAGTTGTTCGTTTTTTTTTCATTCAAAAAAAGTCATTAGTGTAAGTAAATTTTTTCTTGTATAATTTTTTTTTTATATTGATACCAAATAAACCATAAATTACTTAAGTTTTATATTTAATTATTCCTTTATGCTGTGAAAACCAAAAAGCGGTGGTTATCTGCTCTTAGAAGTTATTTTGAGATCAAAACAGTAAAAATGGTGGGGCGTGAGGGATTCCCTAACACGCGAGTTCTCGTTTCTCATTTTGGGGCGCGAGTTCTCCCGGGTTAATCATCCGATTTTCAAAAGTATGCATTACTACATGATTGCATATCAATCTTTCATGTTACATTTTATTCAAAATATTATTACTACTCCTAAGAAGGAAAATTTCAAGTACGAGTATAAAAAAGTTTTTTTTTATGTAGCAGGAGAAATGTTTAGTAATGCAACCCAATACAGGAGTGTATATTTATTGATAATAAAATATTTTGGAAGGCCCACAGAGAACTTGAACAAATAAGACTGGTGGTTTACCTGATCCGTAAATTTTTAAGGAGTAATATCAAAAGAGTAAGAGTAGGGGATTATACAAAATTTTGAGTGAAAGTAAGAAGGTTTTTCCAATATTGGGCCAAAGAAGTTCACCTCCCACCTCCAAACAGCCACCAGCGTAATTCGTCGTGTAGCTCACCTCACAAATAATGACGCCACGAATCCGAGACACATTTTTATTTATTTTTACTGAGAGGACTCTTATTATATTGCTATTTATCAGAAAATATTTGCTTTTTAATTTCATCTTTATTCCTATTTTTATTACAAATAAAATATATTTTAAAAGGTTATTTCCACCACCAATGAATATAGAACTGTCATACCTTCCATTGTCCGTCTTCATTGGTTTGCAGAAACCAATGAAGACGGACAATGGAAGGTATGACAGTAAAATATATTTTATTTTGCTCTTTTTCTTATTTTTCTTCATTAAAATTTTGGAGCTATATCTCTCAAAATTGCAGTAAAAAGTGTTGCTTCTCTACTCAGAATTTAATAAGTGTGGGATAGATGCCACTTAACGTTGATAAATAAAGAGAGTAACTTTCTTTTAATTAAAATGTCTGTCATTCAAAAGCTAACTACAGCTTTGATTTGAGCGAATTTCGCAGTTTAATTAAAGATGATTATTGATAAGATGAATAAATTAATTTGATCTTTAAAATGAAAAATCACATAATGAAATAAATACAAAATGTAAGAATGGCTGTAGGCCGACCGATAACGAAGGCACTTTACACTTATTTTTCATTCTTAAATATCTTCTATTGCCTTTTGTAAAAATGTGTTATGGAACATAAGTGCTGAAAAATTAAATTATACACATTTTATGTTTGGTACATTTTTTATATGAATTTCAAAACGCACAATGCAATATAAGATTATATAAACAATTAATGAGAGGGAATAGAATAAAAAATCTGACTGTCCCAGCCAGGAATCGAACCTGGATCTCCTGCTATCCGGGCTGGTGCACTTGCCTGTTGTTGCCGGATAGCAGGAGATCCAGGTTCGATTCCTGGCTGGGACAGTTAGATTTTTTATTCTATTCCCTCTCATTAATTGTTTAAAAATTTACGTGGGATAAAAAACCACAAACAAATAAAATATTTATAAGATTATATGTTTTTATTTCACTCCACCCCCTCAACAACCGATTTATTTTCATTATCAAACAAGTGAAACGTTTGGAAAATAAAATAAAAAAGCTCAAATAGCGAGTTTGGTATATATATGAAATTTTGAATGGTTCAGGAAAATTCTGAATGAAACAGGTCACATCATATATTAACAGGAATTGCTTAATTTCTTTATAGGAAATCTACTAAGAGAAAAATATAAGGTTATATGGTTAATGATAAAATTTGGTTTGAACACAAAGCTAAAACACTCTTAATTGGCATCTACTCAACAATGTAAAATTATTGAGCCATTTCCACTTAGTATAACGTGACTGGAAGGTTTTCTATTAAAATTTTTAAAAATATAGGGGATTTCCAGTAAGCACAAAATAATTTTTAATCAATATTGGGAAAATGGAGTGAGAATACAACTCATAAATCATGGATGGGGTTCACTACAAATTGAATAATTTACAAAATCCTTTCTTCTTTTAAATAAGAAAACAGGATAGTGTAATTATAAAACAAACATTATAGTGAACTATACCTTGAGTTATAGTGAAGAGGGTAAATATAGGGCTTATTTATCTATAGTAGCTAGTTGAACTGAATAAATAATTTTAATTATATAAGAAAATAAATAAGCTTAATAGTGATTTTTGTTATTGATCATAATACATAATTTGAAAAAGAAGTAGGTCCTACCACAGAATAAGAAAAACTCACTTCTTAAATCGGTTTATGACCTATGACCTGAAAATATAAGATAAATTAGGAAATAAAATTGGATACTAAATGATACCAAAACCGTTATTGAGAAATATGGAATATAAGAATTCACTTTATTCTGGGTCTGGCATTACTATCATTTTCGTGTACAACATACGATCCTCTGTATTTTACTATTCTATTAAATAAATTAATTAAAAAATCAATAAAAGTTATAAAAAAAAGCTTTAAAATTATTATTATAAAATACTCTACTTTAAAATACTGTAATTGCATTTTATCTGAATGTGGAATATACAATATTGTTTTTTATAAAAATTCGAAACTCCTCTAACAAATATGGCATTTAAATTAATACTTCGTTGTTTAAATTTCAGTTAACCCCCCATATTTTTTTTAACCCATAAAACTTTAAAATATAGAAACTTTATAATCGTAAGTAGCGCTCCTAGTAGAGTGGGAAAATATTACTATGTACAAAACTCTTTTGTGTAATTTGGTCTTTGAATTATGTCACCACTTTCTCTCAGCTGACCTTGAATCACTCTTGCTTATCATAAGGTTTTATCATTCACAACGGTTTCCTCAAAATTATCTGTCATTCTCTTTATGCGTGGTGCAGGTACCAGTAGATTTTAGTTTTTAAAATGTCATTGATATACCGCAAAGCTATGAGCGCTTTGGATAAAGTCGTTCCAGCCAAAATTCAACCTTTTTGGAATCATCCAGCAGGTACTTTTGATAAATTGAGTTTATTTTAATTAGGTTAATTCGTGAAGTCCAATTTGGAAACTAAATGCAATGAGCTTACGACTTTGTCCTGACAACAGGTTTAATTCAGACAAGCATTATCTTATATTAATTAATTTATAAATTAACAGTTTAATATTAATAACATACCCATTTACATACCACATACATAAATAAATACCTTTAAAAAGAATATAAATCTAAATCACATAAATGCAACAAGTAATAACATTTGTATTTTAAAAAACATTAAATCTTCAAAATATAACTTATATAATACAATACACATACTTAATAGTTATCATATTGGTAAAGATAAATGCAGCCAGAAAACAATAAAGAAGCCCACCAATTATGCTGTATTATATTCTTTGCAAAGATAATACCTATATCTCCTAGCCAGCTTTAGATATCGAACTAATCCTGAACAGTCTTTCCCATTGAGCTGGTTCTCATAATTAAATTATATCTTTATAACGACTCTAAAAGTGCCAGTCTAAAACAGGGTTTAATTGGAATATGTCATAACATTATCATGAAGTGATATATTTTAGCACATTAACTTTAGGTAAATAGTCTAAAGGGTTATTATTATTTCTACCACCAATGAATATAGAACTCTCGTACCTTATATTCTCCGTCTTCATTGGTTTCTGTACATCGGGAGATGTACAGAAACCAATGAAGACGGAGAATATAAGGTACGAGAGTTCATTAACTTTAGTTTAGCCCATTTCTCTTCAGCTCTTTTTAATTCTTTTTCATTTTCTGATTATTTCCCTTTTTTTTTTTTAGGCCCCAAAACAATCTTTTTTTGGGCACCTGCTATCAAGTGGGTAAGTATACTTTATATTCTCTATTGCAAGACCCTTGGTCATGTATTAGTCTAGACTCTTAACATTTTTTCAAATGAATTGAGCTCTTGCTGATCAGGACAATTCTTGTACTTTCAATGTGAAATAGTCCATCGCCCCAGTTATTCCTCAGTTTTAGAGACAGGTATATTTAATTGCTCCCTAAGTCTTGTACAGAACAATTTCTGTCCTTTCTTTGACCTGTAAGAGAAACAGTTGATGTTTTCCCTAGAGTGCTTTTATCCAGAAGGTGAGATGCATGGGAAAGTGATCATAAGATTGATGAGACGTTGATAACTATATATGGGAATCTAATAAGACCCGTAGAGATAAGAAAGGTGAGTAGGTATGATAGGATTTATAAAATCTTGGCTGTATGTCATAGTCACATTCTTCAGAAAGTTTCAATTTTTAACCCCCTTTTAATTTAAAAAGTTTTTTTTCATCGTTGACCATCAGGTTATAATAATCCAAACTGACAGTAGTAACTATTGAGATACTCAGAGAATTTAAATAAGTAATTTAATTCTTTTTGCTATAGCAAGTATTTTAATTTTAAGAAACAAAGATAAATAAGCTTTGTTTTGTGTGTGTTTTTTTTTTTTTTTTCTTACGGCCAGTGGATTTTAGGCAGTCAAATTTGATTGTATCTACGAACTAAATATGAATAGACTTAAATTTGGTAATTCTTCTGCGATTAATTTGTTTAATACTGTATTTTTAGGAGATCAAACTAAAGATAATATCAAGTTGTTTTTTGAGAAGTTGTTTTAAAATTTTATTTTGATAAATTTCTCTATTTATATATTTTTGGGAGAAAACTTTATGGAACCAATATGAATTATAATCATTCAAAGACTTAAAAAATATTGCACTAACATACTATTCATTGAGTATAAAAGCTCTATAATGGAAAATTTAACTTTTATATTAAAAATTTCTTTATATAGTGACTTGTAGCTAAACAGAAAATTTAGGTTAAATTAAGGAATAAGAGCTCTAAGATGCGAGTAAGAACAGTTGGATGTTGACAAAAATAAAATAAAATAAAATAATCAAAATAAAAACTACTTATAAACAGTACAGAGATTAAGTTGCTATAGGTACTAATGATAATGATGATGAAAGGAAATGAAGCTACTTATGTTGGTATCATGATGCAACTTTAAAAAAGTTTTAACAGATCTTTGCTGATTCAACATCTACACTTTGGAAAAGCTATAAATATTATTCATATTTGTGTGTGTGTTTGTATTTATAGTAAACAGCATATATAGTGACAAATATTTTTACTGAAATTATTGGTTAAGTTAGATACCCCTCCTCCTACACACACACACTCAGAATTCACTCTTTCATTTTTTCTGTGTTTATTCCTTTTTATCTGTGCCTCTCCAAAAAAAATGCTGTGCCCCCCCCCTCCCCCCCTCAAAAATAATTAAAAAATAGGTAAAGGCATACTTCAAAGTAGGGGCTTAACAGATATTACCAATTTTTATTGAGCTATGACTCTATCACACTTGGTATATTTTATTCTGGATTGGGGAAATAATGGTATGCTCTGTAATAATTTAAGATTTTAATTCTACTGTTTATATTGTACCTCTGAACTCCTATGTGCCATATCAGGCTGAAGGCAATCTGATTGAGTTTAAATAATTTTTTTTTTTTTTCTCAGCAATAATAATAATTTCCTAACAACATAATAATGCCCTATTTTTATTGATATTAAAACAGGAAAAGAGTACTTAGGAAATCATAAAAGGAAAATATGTTTTCGTAAAGAAGAGAAAATTGTTGCCTTGGAGTAGTGGTTAGCAAGTGTCCTGAACGCTAAATATTCTAGTTTTGAATTCCAATTCCTCTAGTCCTTTTTCTGAATTACGTCCTACTAATAATAAAGTGCCTTAAAGGAGGGCGATGGTGTAGAAGTGGGAGGCTAGTGTACTTCCTCCCTTGAAAAGGATGACAGACCCTCACATTGATGAAAACCATCAGTCTATAGGAGACAACTCTTACGAGGGAGTAAACTCCTTCAGAAAATCACATGTCCTCTTAGGTTAGTGGGGGTTGGTAGCAAGATCTATCACCCTGCTTTTCCTATCCCTAAGTGTGCCATAAAGTAGTTATAGATCTCTGAGCTATGCATTAATAAGTATCAAACGAGGCGGCTAAAGGTCTGTTGGGTGTATGAAGTCAATGAAAAAATGTTTTATATATTTGAGTGTGTGGGTGTATAATATCACTAGAAGTTCTGACATGATTTTTTTTAATGAGATTTAAAAATGATCTGGGGCATGCCAGAGATATAGAAACCTGAAAATATGAAGGATGACAAAAAAGTGGAATAAGAACTTCTGTCTGTCATTTTGCAGTTTTGCATCCTATGTTTCAAGTGTAGGGGATCATCAGTTATTTATTTTAGCTAATTATGATTCAATTATAATAGTTAATTATAAGGTAATTTTTATGTATTAACAATTGTATGTTTATATATAATGCAATATAAAATGTATACATAAATGAACACCTGAAGATTGTAGACTATAGGTCTTTAGAGAAAATTGTTGTAGAAAAAATTAATTATAAATGAATATCTGCTCCTATTTTTAACATTCTTGAAGTGTAATACACAGAGTTTATTGATTAAAAAAAAACAGTATTACAGATCTTTTCCACATTTAAATGTGTTTCATACAATTAATATGAAGTGAAGCAGCCCTGACTGCTGAGCTTGGAAAATCTATGTTTTTTATGCAGCTTTGTGGTGTAATCTTTATATTTTGGGCATCGGAATATTTTACCTTTTATGATACAATAAATTGCAAAAAAAGAAAAAAAAAGTTTTCTTAATTGTTATGCAAAATAATTGTTTATTGAATTGAAAAAAAATTAAGAAATCCCTTCTTTCCTTTACCTTAAGCTTGAATTTTCCACTAACAACAAACTCAAATCTATTTGCACCCACCTTTAAGACACATCCCCCTTCCTAACAGAACCAATGTTGTCTACAACATTCCTTATACCACTCCCTAATTGCCATGGTTCATATTTTGGGCAACCCATAAACCCGATTTCTCGTACAATCACAAAAATGATATTAACAAAAAACAAATAAATACTGCCCTGGCAAAACACATCATTAATGAAGGACATACATTTGACTTATTCGACCATTCTTTCCACTGAACATAGGGTTCAAAGGGAAACCATACACATTAATTTACAACACAATCCAGTCAAGGACAGGGAAGATGTTTCTTTAACTTATTCAAACATTTTCAACATCCTGAAAAGCCATAAATCAACCTATCTAACTTGTTTCCTAGATCCTTAGGCTACTTATCCCTACTATTTTCCTAATTTCCAAACCTTTACTTCTTAGTCATGAACATTTGATCCAGGTGACAACACACCCCCTCTCGCCTTCATGATAGGTAGGTATGGTGAACTTTCTACACATTTTGTTATTGTTTTTCCTCAGCATTTGATATCACATTACTTTTAGTTATATTAATTTTATGTAATAATAATGTAAATCATTTAGTTTTTGTTTTTCTTATGACATTGTATTTCAACAGCCTTTAAGATGACTAGTCGATGTAAATGTAAGCTGAAACATTGGCAGATAATAAAAAATATGCTTTTTTTTAAATTATATTTTTTTGGATTAACTTTGACTGAACCCCAACATATTCTCTACTAATTATATGCATAGATAGTCAAACTTAACTATATGCACTTCATTTAAATTTTGAAAAATAAGCTTTAAGTTTTGTATGTGTCTTGTCTGTACAGGCCGTGAGTGGAGCTTCACCATTTAAGGTAGAGCTACAAGGCAAGCAAATAGCCTGCAATGAAGACTCCTCAAAAGAAGCTGTGACATAGGCTAAGGCTTATCTCTGCTGGAGCAAAAATTTGTAGTTATGCAATAAGAACACATATCTCCAAAGAGAAGCTGAAATGGATGGCTTAAGTATTAATGCCTTGAGGAACATGGAGATAGGAGTGAACATTTTAAGCCAAGAGAATCTTTTCATTATGGGTGAGGTCATTAAGAGAATTGACAAATTTTATTTAAGGATGTAATACCAAATGGGGGTATTAGATAAGACAAGAGACAAATCTGCAAGCATTTTCCATCTTATGCCATTTTAGAGGTCTTGCAAAATCCAGGAACTAAATTATATTATATTTGAGAATTATAACCTCATAATTTGGGACCTAACTGTTTAAGCAAATTAGCAGAGCATGGCATTGAACCAGTCAGGCAAGTGGAATTAGCTTGGACAAACCCCTGAGAAAAGCCCATGAGATATAACAAGAGAGTCTGGAATGGAGTCAAAAAGGCTAGAGAATAAGATAAACATGGGGGTGGAGCCTTGAGTAGGAGTTAACGGCAGCTGGAAAATCTTGTGCAGGAGTAGAGGTCCAGGCCCAAATAGGCTAGCTTGGCAAAAGTATTCCAGTTCTTTGAAGGTTCTTATTTTGTATGTAATTTCTTTTTGTTGCAATGTGTTTACAATTTTTTTTTTTTTTTTTTTTTATGATTTCTATAATTAAGGGCATGTGATGTATTTTATTTTATCTTACACAAGCTATAGATTCACAAGATTTTTTTTTTAATTTACCTAACATTTTAAGTGTTCCTACTTTGTAAAATGTCAATAAATTAGTATTTAACTGTGTTGAATTATTTTTTCCATAATATAATGTAAATTTACTAAAACATAAATAAAAGAAAAGTGTCAAATATTGAAGAAAAAAATACCACAGAATTTAAAAAATATTTTTTGTTATTCTGACTGATATGATCCCTGTATTGTAAGTATAACGATACACATTCCCATTTAAGAGGTCCGATTGAGTTTTTGTGACATATTTTTTGTATTTAAAAATAATTAGTTTCATGACATTTATACTTAAAAGTAATTTCTGTGACAATTTTTACTGTTATTTTTAGTGCTATTATTTATAGAATTTTATAATTATTTGGATCTTGATTTGAATTAATTGGCAACTATTACCTGCCTGTGCATGCTTGTTAAGACGAATAACAGTTACTCTGCTGCTCCACTCTGGCACTGCCCCAGCATGATTTTTTTTTTTTTNAAGTTTTGAATAAATCACAAAAGTCTTTAAAAACTTCCAGTTTTAATTATTAGTCATTTATTTTAAAGTAATAAAAATTTAGAGATAATTTTAAACTAACAAACATATATTTAATTATTATAATTGCTGGGAGTAGTTTTTGGGGATAAATGCAAAAGCATTTATAGAAAATTTTGTTAAAAGAACTTTTTATAACATTCTTAGTTGTAGAATCATAAGGGGTAACCAACATCATCAGAATTCAGTCTCTTCTCTTTAGCTTTCAATCTGCTCTTGCTCTTTGTAGTCTTCAGTTTTCAGTTTATCGGATCAATATTTTGTGCCTACACTACCTAGTCAATTTTCATATTTAAATATGATTCATGAGTTAATAAAATCAATTTTCAATATCATATTGTGTTTAAAATTGATTTTTGACCATAGATATTATTAGATTATTTTAGTTGGTGTTCGGTCAAGGTAGATAAAAAAAAAAAATACAAATTTAAAAAAAGTGTATTTTTTAAAGATTATCTATCAACGTTTCTGCTTACATTTTAAGCCATCTTCAGGGCTGTATATATCATTAGAATACAATAATAATTTACAATATTATAATATAGAATTGCCANTTAAATTTAATAATAATTAACTATAATTAAACTATTTGAAGGAAAACTACATCTTTTTTAATATACTTAAGTCAGATTTTTCTTTACTGTTATTTGCAAAATCAATTAATTAGGATGAGGGTTTGGTATCCTTTTTGTATAATACTTTTAATAATTTAGTGTTAACGAATTTCTTTTGAGGAAATCAAGCTATTCACTTTAATCATTTTAATCCCAAGAATTGATTTTTGAATATCAATACTAATAAAATTTGAATTTATTATCGATCCTATTTGCCGAAATGTGTCCTGCTCAAAATTATATATATAATTTTTGTAGTGTGTGTGTTAGCGCGTGAAAGTGCATATTGTGTCATCTACAATATTAGAATTAACTGAATTTAGTATTAATATTTCTTTACAAACAGTTTGATGAATTCATTAATGATATGAATAATCAGATGAAACAGTACCTGACTAATAACCATACTTCTATCTCGAGTAGAAAGTTAAGGATGAAAAATTAAATTTGATGGAATTTTTCATTGTGTAATTTAATGAAACCATTAAAAATATGAATTTTTAAAAAGAAAAATGAAAAAATTACTTCTTTATCTCCAGATTCAGAGTACAATTTGAAAAATATATCAAACATCCATTTATTTAAATTCACCATGTGCTTCATTTTTATGACATCTACTTTTATTGCTCCAAGTTGATGAAGAGTATATAGTTGCCGTCCATGTATTTCTTTTAATTCTTTTTCTATTGATTTCAAAGTATTTTCAATTTCCCTGGCCTATAAATAAACATTTCATTTAAAAAATGTTTAGTAATGAAATTCATTATTATTTTATGGTACAGAAAAATTATGCTAAGTTGGAGAAAAGCATTTATATACTACAACATATATTACTTATTATATTATTTAACTACTTATTATGTTATTATATTATTTCACATGAGATAATAATTAGATCCATTACGCTTTATATACTGTGTGTGTGTGTCTATATATATATGAAAGCTAGTTAAATTACATGTCTATATTAAATTATATATGAAAGTTAATTAGTTGAAAGAAACAACATTAAAATAAGTATTTTTAAGTAAATAACTAATTTATACACTATTCCTTCAAAAATTGTAAATGTATATTTAATTAATTTCTGACTTAGTTACTTTTGGAATATATTAACTTAGCTTCTGAAAATGAGCGTGGAGCTCCAAGTTTTGGGCTTCAGTATTTCTCTACAGAGTGCATTGAAAAAATATGCAGGGAAAAGGGCCCAAATTTAGTAATAAATTGTTTGAAAACAGAAATTTCCAGTTAAACTGTTCCACTGTAAATTTTATTCTTAAGCTGAAATCTTTTTAGATCTAGGGCTTCATTATCACCTCATATTTATGAATTATTACTTATGTTTGTTGGTCTAATCTTTTAGTGTTACCTTTGTCTCTTCTTTGAACAAAACTGGCTTAAGTACTTTTAAAAATGATGCTTATATTTTACAGAGTCTTGTGATTGCTGGCTTAGGAGACATTGCACGGCCTGTTGAAAAGGTCAGTATTTCACAATCATCAGCCCTTGCTGCTACTGGCCTTGTGTGGTCTCGGTATTCTCTAGTCATCATACCCAAGAATTGGAGTCTCTTTGCAGTCAATGTCTTTGTTGCTTCTACTGCTCTTTATCAAGTTGGCAGAGCAGTGAGGTAAGTATTTTTGCCTTTTAAACTGTTTAAGTTAGGGATTATCTTAAATGTCAAGTGCAAGTAAAATAGATTTATTGATGTGGCTTGAGTAATGATTACTTCAGATGAATAAATTCAACACAAATATGTTTACTCATATAAGAAATATTTCAGGAGTTACTTAGCAAAATTGAACAATTAAAGAGAGTTTAACTGATTGCTAAATTTTAACATAATGGTCTAGAAATCACTATCAGTTGTCTCTGATCAGATATTAAATAAATTTGGCATGGAAAAGACTGAGTTCATTATTGAGCAAAATAGGCTCCAATAGGAGTGATGGATTTCCTGAATTGTCAAATAACTAAAAAAATTGTTTTGTTTTTTATGCAGCAGGCATAAATGGGTAGTGAGGAATGAATTTATTAATGAGTAATGAAACTCAGCACAGATTTTTTTTTCAATAAATAAAATTATATATTAATGTACAATTAAGATTTGAGGTTATCTGAAGTCTAAATTTAGGAGTGGAGTTTATATGTTTTGGAATGTTCATAAACAAACTAAAATGCTGAGAAATTCATTTAGTTCATGTAGTGCTTGAATGACAGACTTGTTATTTTTTAAATCAACTAGGTCTTCATAAAAATCAGCCATTTTAAGATGACTATCTGCTTAAAAGGGCAATTGTACAAAATGGACTTCTATATTATAAAGATTACAAAAATATTCTAATAATTTATTTTATTGAATACAATTTTTTTTAAAAGTTCTTGTGAATGAAAGTTTTGAATAAATCACAAAAGTCTTTAAAAACTTCCAGTTTTAATTATTAGTCATTTATTTTAAAGTAATAAAAATTTAGAGATAATTTTAAACTAACAAACATATATTTAATTACTTATAATTGCCAATTTAATATTCATATACATATGTTTTGTAATTGAAGACCATCATATTACACTTAAAACATTTACTTTTTGGGATGGAATTATGGCCGATTACTCTGATACCCTATTAATGTCAGAGCTTTCCATTTGAATTATTATAATCTTTGTTGAAGTTATCAATTTTCTGAGATTACTTCATAACATGTGTACAGAGTTGAGGTTTTCTTATTTAAGAGTAAAATAACATAGGTTCGGACCCTTTAATGATTTATTCAGAAGGAGTCTATTTGTTGAGCTGCCTCTCCTCCAGATCAAATGGCAACAACAAATTTGCACCAATAAGACAAAATTTTAGCTACAAGAAGGCTAATTACATTGATTTTTAAACAATTTTGACAATATTGATTAACCACCTTTGGTGAATATATCTCCTCTAAGTATTAGGTATTAAAATATAATCATCTGAACATTTTCTTAGGAAAAAGCCTGTCAGATGGACATAACATTTTCCAGTTCAAATGAGCGAAGTTCAAAATCTTTTGACTCTTGGTATATTTATTACTTTAAATTGATGAAATTCTAAATTTTCAAAAAGTATAATTTAAATGTAAAATTTATATTTCTTCATTTTGCTCATTGTAAAATATTGGCATAAACTTGTTTTTTCTTTAGATAATGTTTTCCATATAATATAATTGTACATAATGAATGCAGTTAATTTGTACATGATCATTAACAATTCCAAAATTGTCTCTTGACAACACATTAATAAACTGACTTAATTACCAAGTATTACTAAAAAAATTTGTTCTCTTGTAAACAGTTTGATACAATCCAAAGGAATGAAGTCATTTAAGTTGCTCCCATGGCAGATTTTCTCGAAATTTTATCATTTTTTTTCCCCTGATCCTACTTATTGGACTCCTAAAATCATTGTAACTAACAATTGTTTGTGTACCTGTCAATGATTTACAGATCACAATTTCTAGTTCGACAACTAAGTTTGACTTGTTTTTATATGTAAATAGAAACGATAAGTTCACAATCATTAATGAGCTATCAGACCAGTCATAGTGAGAGCTTACCTAAAATTTCAAATGTGATTAAAAACTTTTTTTTTTAATACAGCAGCCATAATATTTTGTTCAGTGCATTAAAAATCAAGACAGATTTTTTTACTGACAAAACAGGTTATATTGGGGAAAAGTTTTATATGTTACATAGCTAAATTTAAATAAAAATTAAGATATGATTTATAGATTTCGTTAGGAAAATTGATCAATTAGGACTTTGAATTTATTTACTCTAAATTTTTATTTAATTATTTAAAAGCTGCTATTAGTTGTTTTCTTTGTGGAATTTGGCATGTAGCTTTAATTGCACAAAAAACGCCGAGTTCATTATTGAGCACTAATTGCAGTGGAGGTTTACATGAAATATCATTTGTGATTAATGCAGTGGGCCATATTATTTAGTGCATTGGAAGTCAACACTGATTGATATGGTGACTAACCATATTATTACAATAGAGAAAGATTTTTATGTTATATATCAAACTGAACAATTAGGAGTGGGGTTTCACTTGAACTCTAAATTTTTATTGAACAGATCATGAGCCACAATTAGTTATTATTCATAACAAAATTGACATTTAGGACAAATATAAAAAACATAAAGTGTGTTGCAAATTGTTAGTGGGAGTAAAATTAGCAAATTGGAGTAGGTTTTTACTGCTACCTAAAGTTCGATTAAAAATTACTTATTGGCTGTAGTGGTCAAAATATCCAAATTATTAGCATTAAAGTCAACATAAAAAATTTAGGTGATGGTAATGACTAGGATTGTTAGTTACCCAGGTTAATACCATTAGGCTCGGGGGGTTAATCCTTAACTTCCCTCAATGATTTACTTAATGAAATCCTTAGTATTGACCTAATAATTACAGTGTGTTTTCTGTCAATCAGCAAAATTAAATGATTAGGAGTAGGGTTTAGTCTAAAATATGACCCTTTTTTTAAAAAATTTCTGAACTTTAGCAACAATAATTTTCTTTTAAATGCTATATGAAATAATCCACTAAATGTTTGTTACTAAATTGATTATTATTTGGGTGGATGAAAGTAGATGTTTACTTCAAATGACAAATATCATTAATTTGGTGATTAAATCCTAGATGTGTCCTCATAAAAATGTGATTAATGGCATTATAATGATCTCATGGATATAATTTGTATTTAAATAGAATGAACCATTGACATACAATATTATAATTTTTTTTTTTAAATTTTATGTATACATTATTAGCTGCTGAATAACAGCATTAAGTTTATGTATTAACCTAAAACCGTATTCTTGATTTAAAATATTTTTTAAATTACAGCTATTTTTTAAATTTTTATTTAAACAATACTTAAATTAAAACTTTAATTTGGGGCGCCAGGCTAGCTCAGGGGATCCGTATAGGTCTCGCAATCCTGACGCCGCGGGTTCTAATCCCGCCCAGGTCAATCTTTTATTTATAAATAGAAGCTTGTCCTGAGCCATGGGTGTTTAAAAGGGGGTGGCAACCTGTAGATAGCCCCTCCCTCCAATGACCCTAAGTGGTTGCAAGGGAGGCTAACACAGCAAAAAAAAACACTTTAATTTGAAATAATTATTTGACTATATGTTTGATGAATTATTCATTCAGGAGTGAAGATTTATCTGTTTGCCACATTTTAATTAGAAAATTTTTATGGTTTAGATGTTAGAATAGCTGAAACTCAATTAATCCCATTGCATGATATTGTTCACTGACATGGGAGGGGGGGGGGCTTGCGTGCTGCTTATGTGTGTATATATATATACACATACATACATACATAAGTGTATGGGTCGAGGAGGGCCTAGAAGATTCTTTAAGGACTTCTTAAGTATTTCTGCTTTCCTTCTCAGACAAAGCATCCTTAAATTGGCCCCTTCTCGTACTGGTGTGGTCCTCATGCCACTTGTCCTACTTCTCTAGTCTTTAACAATATTATTTATAAAATGTATATAAATATAATTTTTTTATATTCCAAAAATCGAAGAATGGAGAAGAGTTTACATAACATAATAGGCCCAAGAACAATGGTAAGAAATTAGATTAGTTTATTTAGTGAACTTTTTTAAAAAATATTCACAGCAAATGTCCCAAGGAACACAAACTTTTCAACCAATAATATCCAAATAAATTTATTAAAATAGAGATCAAATGGAAAATAAGCTAGAAACAATTTTTTGCAACTAGTTGAAATACTTATACAAATCACTTAAATTTCTTCCTTCTTGTCACTTTTATGTGTATCAAAATTCCATTATGAGTCACTGGTGCAACTCTACATTGAAGCATAAAAAAATAGTACATTCACAATTTTGTAAGTGTGTGAAAGTGCTTGCACTTGTGTGATAGAAAAAAAGTATTTCTCTAATATTTATTTTACCTGACATTTTTATATGAAAAACTCATCAGTAAATTGATATTCATGTAACTTGGAGTGTTGAATCCTGTCTCTCTTCTAGTGCCAGTCAAAAAAGGAGACAAGTCAAAATAACTTTTTTCTTCTTTTATCTTTATGATTTCTAAGTAAAGTAGTCTAAATATATATTTAAATATATTTGTGTTTACTTTTTATTGTTGAATATACATAAGTATGAAGGTTTTTTAAATTATTTTCAGGCATCAAATGAATCAGAGTAAACAGTAAAGAAAGATCTTCCGTTAGCAACTTATTCCAAAAACTATAACTTAAGAAGTCAAAAATAAATTTGGATAGAATGCAGATCAGATATTTGTTGTGTTGTCTCTCTAGATGCAATTATAGAGATTCGCCTTCATCATTTTTCTTATGTTTACATTTTAAATATTTGGAACGCACTAAGTATTAAATGTGAAATTGGACAACTTTATTTCAATATGGTTGATGGCAGAGTCTCATATACAAAAAATCATTTGTTACTTGCACCTTGATTCATATCTGGGTACTTAGAAAAAATGAATGAAATAATTGTGAAATTGTGAGCAGAATACAATATATAGCCAGATATTGACAGTCATTTCAATTCTTATTCACTCTTTAACACTAATAATTTCACTGAGAATCAAATCCTTTGATCTCAACCCACTTATATTTGTATTTCATTCACCAACATACTTGGTTTAATTTTTTTAATTACAATTTTATGACCATTTCTTGTTGAAAAATGATTGTATGTATTTATTCAATAGTTTAAGGAAATAGAGAAATTTAAGAACAGTATTTATGGATTAATGTTTGCATTGACTTTTGTGGTCTTTCTGAAAAAAATTAATAGGGAGAAGATTTTGATAGACTTGGAACCTTGTTCTACAATGAATTTTATCAATTGTTACTGTTATATTTTTGTACTGAAGACAAATTTTAATATAACTAGTTATACACACACACACACACACACATATATATATATATAACTACATTAACATGTTAGCTGCTGATCCTTATTTCACTGGCTGATACTCTCCCCTTATGTAATATGAAATATTTAAAAATCAATACATTAATATAATGTTTATTAATGATGTAGGTTTTATAAGACCCTCTAGAGTAAAATAACTAGTAATAGCTGTAGTTGATGGGTAATGAAACCAATTGTAAAAAAATTAAAACCTTTATAAAGACATAACAATTTTTCTCTCTCTCTAGACTAAGCTGGAAAACAGCTGGCTCAATGCCATGATTTTATGCCTCTTCCTGAAATTTAATTTATTTTTTTAAATTAAGTAATCCTTATTGATGGCATAGGGCTTTGTTGTCTACTCCTACATTTGTTTGGAGTTAAATTAGTCCTTGATAGAGCCAATAGAGATTAAGACTGGATTGAACATTCAGTTCATTATTTGCACTAAAACATTTCAATTTCTTCTATATGGCTCTTAAATCTTTTGACAATTGATCTTTGAGTACCAATAATGGTCAAAATTGAACAAATTAACAAATCTGGGTGGATGCAGCTAACTTGTTAACTTATTGATTTTGTAATTTATTAAAAGATAAAAATAATTTTATGTAAAATTGAAAATCCTTGTAATAGCAATTGTAAATGATTACTTTATAGAAGAAAAAATGTTTAACCCATGGTGGGACTCGAACCCGTTTTCTGATCATTAGCCAGCCGTGTGGACCACCGTACTTTGTGGGACCTAATCTGGTTATCAGATAATTTGATTTTGAGTCCTGCCATAGCTTAAATTTTTTTTAAAATAATAATTTAAATTAATTTGGTGGTTCTCAATTATTATTAAAAGTCTCTTGTGTGGTACCATCAGGGGTCAATGTAAAAGTGACTGCATTCAATCCCCAATTAATTTGCACACAAGAGAGGTAGGAGACAGTTTTAGGAAAAATTTCTGACACACTGGGATTAGAGCCCGTGAAGTACAGAGGTCAGAATGTCTGGTTAACAATTAAAAAGAACAGGTTTGAATTCTTCTGTTGCTTAAAGGTTTTGCTTTAGGAAAAAATTTTAGGGAAATAATAAAAATCTAAAATGGTTTTTTGAAGTTCATAATTACAATCCTGTCCTGAATTTGCTACATCTTTATATTTTAAAAATTTAAGGATAATGAATAATAAAAAAAAAAGAAAATTTTATATTTAGTTCTGTTGATTTAGATTATAGAGATTGGAAGTTGGGTTTATTTTTCCTATACAGAGTATATTTTGTTATGTTGTATAAAAAATACATTTAATTTGATTATTTTTCTGTATTTTTTTTTATTCCTTAATAAATATGTTTATATATTTCATTTGTACAGAAAAAATTAATATAAAAAGCATTGAAGATGTTTGAGCTATATATGACACTTTATCATTATGAGAAAACTGTATGGCAGTTGGCCACATCTATAAAAGATGTACAGAGGTTGGCATCAATGAACTTGTTCAGGTCAGCCCTGCTTCTTTTGAAAATTTAAGAGACTAACCAGCAGAGAAGCAACAGTGTCCACTTTTGCTCTCTCTCTCTACCTTACTAAAGTAAGTTTGAGATGTAGTGTATTAAATTGAAAGTGATTAACCTGCACTTTTTTTTTTCTTTTTTTTTTACATGAATAGGATCATAGAGAGTATACAATGACTTGAAATTAAGGAATAAAGATTAACTTAAAAAATTGTTATTTGTACTTGGATGTGTTTTTTCATAAATACTGTTAAAATTCCATTTATAGTTGGGAAAAATAATCTTATTTTCATTTATTTGTTATCTGACTCTTTATTAGTTACTATGCTGATATCATTAGAACTATATAATGTATTTTAATATTGCAATTTTTCAAAACTAACTTTTTTCTGTATTATAAAGCGAGTTCATGCTTTAAGAAGGGAGAAAATCCTCATTATTGTACAATAAAAATAACAACAAATAAAGATTTTACTCACATTTTCTTCCCAGAAAGAAGAAAAACACATGCTTGGCTCCAGAAGCCCTATTTTAGAATTTTAGCAGTCTTCAGTTTTTTTAAATTTTTAGCAGTCTAACAGCCGTGAGGAGAGGATATATCAACTACTACCCTGGAGATTAATATTAGTTCACTCTTACATACAGTAATAATAATAAAATTAGTTAATACATAACCTTCTCCCCTTTTTATTTGATTTTGTAAGTAATCTTAGATTTTTCTTGATTTTCTTCTCCTTTTTTTTTTAATATTATTTTTAAGTTGAGTTTAATTAATGTTGTACTCTCCAAGCCTCAGGGAAAAAAAAACTTTCCATTATGGCAGAAAAATCTGGTTTATACCTGTTATTTTATGGCTATAAATTCATTCAAATTGGAAAGGAAGGTGATTCTCAAGTTAAAGTTGTTTTGGTGGTATGTCTCCGACTGAAGTAAGAAATATTTATAATACTAAAATTGCAATAACATTTTCAAAATGTTATGAAAGAATAGTAAATATTAAGACTTCATTACTACATACCTCTTCAGCTAACCACAACAATGGTGCTATAAAAATATTTTGATGTCCACTTCGACCTTTATTCCTACTATAGGTTTTGCAAAAAACAGTCCCCTTCCCTCCAACTTTCCACTCCTCTTCCTGATCAGTCCCTCTATCCCCCCCCCCCAACCCTTATTCACTATAGTCCATGTTTCACTCTTCTGTTTTTAAATCCTATATTACCCTGTAACAATCCTGTATTTACCTACAATAAATTAACCTCCCTCCACCATGTCTGATACCGTGTCGGCAAAAACGTTATGGTAACGAAGAAAAAAAGGCAATCCTTGTGCACAAAACCAGAGCGGCTGGGTCCAGTCATGAAAATGTGATCTTAAGGACAGGGTGTACCCCCTTGCCTTCATGATTGCCCTGAAGATGGTTTACAATGTTAGCCGAAACGTTGGCAGATAATTTAAAAAATTCTTTTTCTTTTTTAATTTGTATTTTTTTTTTTGGATCTACCTTGACCAAACCCAACAAAAATAACATCTTATGGAGTATTGTATCTTTGGTAATTATATAACAATTCATATTACAAGTCCTTTATATTATAATATTACCTTGTTTTATTAAGAGACCTCTATATTATTTCTGCAAAAACTTATGTCTATTTTATAGATGAATTGTAACCACATAAGTTATATCAAGACTTAAAGACCTTAAAATCCTGATGCTGGGGTTTAATCATTTTTGCCTAGATACTATGAAACTCATCTATGTGATGCTGACAAATGTTTGTTGAGGGGATTAGATTTTTACCACCAGGAGGACCTGAAAGCATGTGCAGTCTCGAAGGACTAATGAATGCCCTCACTTTCTTTATTAGTATATTTTACTTGATAAGTATATATTTTACCCTTGATCCTAGCTTAACAACCCTACTGATATGAGGTCTTACCCGAAGATTGTCATGTTTGGTCCGAATATTAGTAATAATTCATTAGCAATGGCTCAATTGCGGGTTTTTGGTTACTATGAGGGGGCAAATTAAAAAAAAAAAACATGCTTTGCAGTTTTTGAATTTTATTTATTATGCATTTGTTTCTGTTGGATGCTCTTTGAATTCTGAATTTTACTGCTAAGAACTGGAAAGATTGTTAATGAAGTTTTGTGTTCTTTATCTCGTTATCATGCTTTGATCAACCTAAAATTCCTAGAATTCTATTCCTAGATAATGCTCGTCCTCAAACTTCCTGTTGAGCAAAGACAGGTTAAACATAATGGGTTCAAACTCCTGCCTTATCCACCATATATAGTCCAAACCTCACATTGTGTGGATCGAGTAGATGGCTAATGATGGTAGATAACAAATATTGGACTATAATGTGAGTATCAATTGTATTTTATATCAAAGATATGATAAAATTATTTATCAGCCTCAATGGTTGAAAAATGGTCTTTTTTTTTTTCTTTTTTTTTTTTATAAACTCCTTTATAAATCCATATCCATTCCTATAGATCTTTTTAACCATTTATTGACTGCCACCAACTAGTTCACTGTTTACTTCTAGCCGACATCGATGAAGACATCATATTAGGTATGTACTTGTTGATCAAATACAAATTGAAGTTTGACTTGCCAACAGAAGTGGTAACATTTATCTATGAAGAAGTCGTCCTTCAATACCGAAAATAGCACTCAGCTCGGGGGCTTTATTGAAAGGCAAAACCTTTTCCTCACGAAGCCATGTTATAGCACAGACGACCACCGATAAGAATAAATCCAAAAATGTATGCTGAAGAAGGGGCACCCATTTTCTCGGAGCGTACTTATTGCCGCCCTCTTGACTTTTCATTGTTCAATAATAAGATAACACAGAAAATCCCCATCCGGCTAATGACTTGCCAATTACAGTAAAGGAAGGAACCATGATAAATAACTTTACGGCTGTAACTTTAGGTACAACACATTTGTGGGAACTCTCTACAGAACTGGAAACATTCATTGATACCATTTGTTAGGAGGATCAGAAGAAATTAGTGAGAGATTTGATATCACATGGTGGCAATTGGTCTACATGATTGAATTGGACAACAGGATCTAGGAAGAACAAATGTCTAACATTGAATCAAAACAGAGGACGCAAAGCCAGGAAGCTGTCACTCGCTAAACGAGAGGACAAGTTTTACACAAGTTTAACAAGGACAGTCATCTATCATGGATTGATAACAAGTTATGCACTCTAATGGGTTGCAAGTTGTTTTCAACATTAGAGTGGATACTGACAAGATGGTATGGTCCCTGAAGAAAAAGTATAGACAGCATTTTTAGTGGGTATTGAACTCAGGCAATTAATGGCGATGCCGTTTGGACTCTATCCAAGGACTTCTCTTGGACAACAAGAGGTTCCTGAAGGGGGACTATGGAGTCGACGGAAGAAGATCAGAAGAGATCCCAACTCATTGTCCCAAAATTTAAGGTGCTGAAAGAGCTTCATGGTGGATCTCCCGGAAGTCATCTGGTGACATATCGCACCTTGGAAAGAGTTAGTGAGCGATTCTTTTGGGTAAACCTCAAGTACTATGTTATGGACTGGTGTAGGCTAAGTACGATTTGTGCAGCTTCAATGGTCCAGTAAGGAAATACAATGTAGGGAGCCTGTTTGAACGGATAGCAATGGATGTACCAGGTCTATTTCCTCAGACAGATGAAGGTAATAGATACATCAGCGAATAGGTAGAAGCCTATGCCCTTGAAAATCAAGAAGCCTTAACAGTTACCGATGTACTGGTGAAAGAACTAATTAGTCGTAACTTCTGTTTTCTCCGGCATCATAGAGTCACTGGGCATCCACAAAAAAGTACTACTCACCTTAAAACACAGTCGGTACGGTAGAAAGCTTTGACAGGACCATTGGAAAGTCACTGGGCATCCACAAAAAAGTACTACTCACCTTAAAACCCAGTCGGTAGGTAGAAAGCTTTGACAGGATCATTGGAAGATACTTGTCATAAGTTATCTTCGAACACTAACGGAACTGGCATCTGTATCTACACTTGTTCTGCCAACGAGACCACCCAACAGACACTAGCCAATGTGTTGTTAGGTGGGGAACTTCGTCTGCCACGTCACAACTTAAAATTTGGATTTAAGGCCGACGAGAGTATCGCTGAGGAAGGCTATGTCACCAAGAATGGACGATATTCTCGTGAAAGTTCGCTCCAACATACTTGAGGCCAGTAGCAAAATGAAAGAACTATGCGACATCAAAGCCGATTTAAACCTGATGTTGCCCCCTTGCACTATTATAATAGTGATAGGTCTAAACTATCTTTAGTGAAATTAGAATCCAGGCTAAGGAAATCTGACCCGTATGATTCATATTTAAAATTTATGAATGAGTATGCCTCTCTTGGACATATGTCTCCCGCACCTGCTCCCTCTTCGTATATAATTCCTCACCATGTGGTTACTAAAGTATCCCATGGTAGGAATAAGATAAGGGTTGTCTTTAATGCCTCTGATCCCGATTCATCTGGTCTGTCCTTAAATGACCGCCTCCTCCCCGGCCCCAAGTTGCAAAGAGACATCACTGAGGTTCTCATGGCATTTCGTCTCCATCGTGTGGCTCTATGTACGGACATAGAAAAAATGTACCGCCAAGTAATGGTGTGTCCTGCTGATCGGCGTTACCAACATATTTATTGGCGCCCCTCTCCTGAATCTGAATTGATGGAATTCGAATTGAACACTGTCACATATGGTGTCACACCCTCTGCATTTTTAGCCATAAGAGTTCTGCATCAGCTGGTCCAGGATGAAGGCTCTTGTTTTCCAGAAGCTTCCGATACCCTTCTACGTAGCACTTACGTTGATGACATCATAAGTGGCGCTGATGATGTTGATTCGGCTCTTTCGTTGCGTCAACAATTGACGGAACTTTTAAAAAAGGGAGGTTTCTCTCTAAGCAAATTTTCTAGCAGCCATAACAGTGTGTTGGAAGGTTTACCTTCCGACCGTATAGAAACAAAATTCGACTTTTCTAAAGAGGAGAATACAGTCAAAATTTTGGGGCTAACGTGGGACCCTTCCACCGATTCCTTTATGTTTTTCGTGTCTCCATTTATTCTTAAATGTACCAAACGCAATATACTGTCCTACATTGCGCGTATTTTTGACCCCGTTGGATTCCTTGCCCCCGTCATTATGAATTTAAAGCGGATCATGCAAGGTCTGTGGTTGGCCAAAGTTGATTGGGACGACCCTATACCCCCCACTATAGAGAATAACTGGTGTCGAGTTATTCAAGAGCTGCCTGATATGTCCGCCTTAAAAATACCTCGTCCGGTTTCCACTGAAAAGGTTATCTCCTACTCTCTAGCTGGGTTTTGTGATGCCTCAGAAAAGGGATATGCTGCTGCCGTGTATCTTTGCTCCCATACCCTCAAGGGTAATTTCAGCACCCTTTGGAAGGCGAAAACAAAGCTCGCCCCACTTAAAACTGTCTCCATCCCTCGTCTTGAACTATGCGGAGCCCTTTTGTTGAGTGAGCTTGTTAAATCTGCTTCTCAAATTAAACTTGCTGCTCCATTAATTAACATCCAATTATTTTGTGATTCCACCATAGTGTTATTTTGGTTAATGACTCCCCCTCACTTGTTAAAGACATACGCGGCCAACCGTGTTGTCAAAATTACTGAGAACGTTCGAAATTGTGTCTGGTCTCATGTTGCATCCAATCTGAACCCTGCCGATCACGCCTCTCGAGGCGTTATGCCTGGTGAGTTTCTTAGGCCTTCTACTAAGAGACTATGGTTTAGTGGTCCTCCATTTTTGTCTTTGGATCCCTCTCAATGGCCTAACGCATTTAGTGAAGAGTATGAAATTTCATCTCTCCCTGAAGTAAGATCTCTTGTCGCAGTCTTTCCTGGCAATCCTCTTGCAGAATGTATTACCCATTATTCTACCTTTAGTAAGGCCAGACGAATTTTTGCCTATGTTTTACGATTTGTAAAGAATTCTCGATCCCGTAAACTAAACGCAACACGTCTTCTTGGCTACCTTGCTTCTGAAGAGTTGGATGCCGCTGAATCTAAACTAGTTTACATTACTCAATCCCATTACTTTCACAATGAAATCACCTTATTGCGGGATAAGAAGCGAGTTCCCAAGAATTTAGCCCCCCTGACTCCATACCTCGATCCCCAAGGGCTTCTCAAGGTGGGCGGGAGGCTCTCCTTTTCCTCCTTGGTTGAAGCCGCCAAGCATCCAATTCTGCTTCCTAAAACCGCTCACCTCTCTGCGTTGTTATGCAAACACTTTCACGTTGAATCCCTTCACTCTGGACCCAATACTGTTCAGGCCCTGTTGCGCACTAAATATTGGATCTTGTCTGTTCGCGGTCTTTTGCGCCGAATTATAAGACAAGGTCTAACTTGCCATCGCTTCCGTGCGAAGCCGTTTCAACCCCAAATGGCTTCATTACCCGCATCCAGAGTCCAACCCAGCCGCCCCTTTGCTTCCATTAGAACTAACGATTCTAAGCTGCTGACAAGAGCTGTTAGTAGTTTGGTCCCTTTACTTAATGATTAGTAAAATTGCTTCCAGTCCCCCTGTATATACTTATTATTATTGTTTCCCTTAATTTTAGAAGTGATTCCTTTAATTTTCCTTTCTTTTTTTTGTCTGTGAGCTCTTAATTTTTGAAAAATTATTATAATTTTTGGTGGGCGGTTTTGTTCGCGCCGTAATCCTCCTTTATCAGTCCCGAGCGCCCTAATCTCGGCACAGGGCTGACTCACCTGAACTCGCGACCCTTATCGCCTAAATGCAGTGTCCCCCTACCTCTCTCTCACTCTGCTTCCAACTCTCACTCTGCTTCCAGCTCTCACAGGAGACACTCTGCTTCCAGCTCTCATTGGAGAACTCTGCTTCCAGTTTCCAGAAACCACTCTGCTTCCAGTAAATACAAAGTGTTTTAAAGTATAAAAGTCTTAGTATTTCGTGCCGCCTTATGCGCCTCCAATTCATAATACAGTCCACTTCTCTTCGTTCACTCACGGCTGCCACGCATTCCCAGAAGGTAAGTGCTCTGAATTTTTGGGTTTTTCTCTTGGCCGAGTTAGAGACCTTTAATTTCAGGGCCGCTTTGGAGGAAAAACTGCAGATGAGTGAGAGGATCGAACTGCCTGCTGAAACTACCTTGTAAGTTTTTACCTATTATATTCTATTTTTCTTTCTTTTTCTTTTATTTTTAATATTAAATATTTATTATTTATTTACTACATTCGAACCAGCGAAAACGCCGCCACAGTAATCTTTTAAGGTTAACTGTTGCTTTTTTTTTTCTTTAAGTGAACGTAGGAAATCGTTCTAATAATTTATTGAATTATTTACTGTTATAATACTTTCAGTAAAGGGATTTTTTTTCGTACGTTGGTGCTACTGTTACACACAGCATACAAATTCCATATGGTTTGGTTCAGGTTGGAGGCTGATTCTACAACAATGGGTAAGGAGAATGATACCTTTCATTTATTTCTAGTTATAAATCCATGCGTTTCATGCACTAATGCTCTTTCTGTGCCTGTTAATAAATTTCAGGATTGATCACAGACTTTTGCTTTCAAGCCTCTTTTTCGCCTTTATTATTTTTCTATAGTTATTTCAGTCTATATTCAGTATAACTACGAAAAAAATAAACTTTGATAATAGCAATGCATATCATTATTTTTGTAAATCATTCTTTTAAATATATTTTTTGTGTTGTTACTGAAGTATGACAAAGTTAGCAGGAAACAAGCCTTGTTTCTCCTTTGAAAATCCAATCCACCATCCTCCATCTTTCTAAAAAGATAAAATGTCAATATTAACTGCTGGATGTGTTATTTAGCTATATTAATTTCAAATACTACCATTATTAAATAAGATATTGAATTTAAAAGTGTAATTAATAAATTATCCTATGTGGTGTGATTTGAAAGACATTTAAAAGATACTTTAAATTAATTTTAGTAAAAAACATTACTATAGCATTATTTGTTTAAATTATATATTGTAGTGATGCTTGAACTTGTTCAAATTACTGATAGTCAGCCCTTTCGTTTTCCAATTGAATAGTTTAAGATTTTTGTATAAATAAATTTAAAAGTTTCCAAATGTCCAATTTGGACCAATTCCTTTGATAGTAGGCGTAATATGACTGGGAAGGTTATGTCACTATTCCCAAATATCAATATAGTTTTTTAAAATTTATTTATACTATATTTGTAATTTAATTTTTTCTTCTTTATTAAGTAGTGAATAATGACGTTTACTGCTTATGGCATCATATTTATTTTTAGCCTAAAAGCCAAATTTTGAACAACTAGTTCCACGCAAAGAACTTATCATATATTGAGAATTTTTAGTGCAAGGGAACAGAATAAAAAATCTAACTGTCCCAGCCAGGATTCGAACCTGGATCCCCTGCTATCCGGGCCGGTGCATTAGCCACTTATGCTACCGGAACAGGTCAGATAAGTTATTAAATTCCCCGCACTAGTGTCTGTTCCCTTGCACTAAAAATTCTCTAAATTTACGTGGGATTAAATACCACAAATTAAATAATATTTATAAACTTATCATATATTCTATACTACGCAGTTTCTTGATCCAACTTATCCAATTTGATCTCAATCTATATTTTATTGGATTTCTTTTCATAATACTTTAGAACTAGAGATTATACTTCTATATTAATTTGTACCGCATTATATACACTATTTTTAAACAGTTAAATGTAATTTTACCATTTCAACATCAGTGATGACATCATTAGCTTCAAATGATATTTCATCAGGATGGGCTGCAAAGAAAAAAAAATATATATCTCTTCAGGCAAATGATGGTAGCTTAAAAGTTGTAGAAAAAACTTAAAATAATATTCTTTATTGTCTGGAATTTATGAAATAAAAAAGAGAATTGAAAGTAAATATTTCTAAAATTCATTTCAATCACTTTAATTAAAATGTGTTACAATTAATTTTAAATTATTAATAGGCAATATTGCATTATTTTACAGTATAATTTTGATTATTATCTAAGTATGATATTTTTAATTAGTCAATTTTCATACCTCCTGTTGAACCATTTTAGGTTATGGGTGGAGGTGCTATGTTGTAAGTGTTGGTGAGATATTCTATTCAACCATATCACT
Source organism: Oncopeltus fasciatus (assembly GCA_000696205.2). NCBI lineage: Eukaryota > Metazoa > Arthropoda > Insecta > Hemiptera > Lygaeidae > Oncopeltus > Oncopeltus fasciatus. The sequence goes on from KZ807247.1 coordinate 319,976, forward strand.
TAGTAGGCTTTTTTTTCTTGATAAATAAATAATAAAGGAATTTAGCTATTGAAGTGAGCTGTAGACAGATTTTAAAAATTTGTTTCGATATTTTCTCTGATCCTACCTTCTAAATACCAAAAATGATAAGACTATATATATGTCTGANATGTATTTTTTAATAAAGGATTATCTGCCAACGTTTCGGCTTACATTGTAAGCCATCTTCAGGGCTATCATGAAGATGAGAGACTGACAGTCATGGAAATGTGAACTTAGGGACAGGACGTCCTCTCTCATCTTCACGATAGCCCTGAAGATGGCTTACAATGTAAGCCGAAACGTTGGCAGATAATCCTTTATCAAAAAATACATTTTTAAAATTTGTGTTTTTTGGATCTACCTTGACCGAACCCCAACTAAAATCATCTCAGAATAATATCTACGTTAAAAAAAAACTCTCCTTTGGAACATAATTACAAATGTCCTTTCAATTGTGTTTTAAAAGAATACAAAGTATTTATTATTTTTTTTAAATGTTATGACAGAAGTAAAAAAACTAATTTTTCCCAAAATTTATCTTTACAAAAAAAGAATCATATGTATTATGAATTCACTAATGAGATTGGCAAATGTAGTAAACGGCATAATGTACTCTGTTGCACAGTACATGGCATTTGCTCTATGATTCAATATATATATATATATATATATATATATATATAAAAGAGAAGATAATGTTTCTTAAATTGTTTCGTCTCCAGCTGTCCAGCTTCTTGCTCCTAGCCCTCACTTCAGGCCTAGAACACAGATCGTCGTTTGTACAATTATGTTAAGGCGCAACTATGATTCAAATAAGTAGTTGCTAAGCTGACGTTTTCGGTTATAACCCTCAGAGCAACGGGTGTCTGCACCCTGTACGTCCACCATCTTACTCTAGCCAGCCCAACCTGAGCATCCAGCTCTGCAAAGAGAATATTTGCGGACCATGCGTTTTTCTTCTTCACTCCATCATGATCAGAGAATCTCATATTCTCATAATGGCGGCAATAAGAACTTGATTTACTAAGGATACTTAAAGAACTTAAAAATCAAATATTTAAAGATTAATAAATACTGATTTTAGTTGTGGTATTTAATCCCTCGTCAATTTTATACGAGAAAAAATTGTACTACCTCAGCCGGGAAGCTGGAGACTCGGGTTCGAGTCCCGGCTGAGGTAAGAAGATTTTTTTAAATTCTATTCCCTTGTATTTCTCGTTTAACTTTATCTTTTATAGTGATAATATTAGGCGTATTTTCAATTTCCATTTGATATTAAGTTATATATAAGATATCTAATTCTATCTTTAATTTAGTATTTATTTATGATTAGAGGTTGGTTGGCCGTCGAGAATTATGCTGGAGAAATTAGCCAGGGTTTCTGCCAGGATCAGAAAAATGAAATAGTCCAAAATTATTGAGTAATTTTATTATTGCCGACTTTTCGACTTAACCTGTATGTCTCCATCAGGGCGATAATAATGTCTGGAGAGATCTCTGAGGGAGATTAATGGTCACATCACTCGGAGATCTCGACGGCCTACCAACCTCCAACCATAAATAAATATCAAATTAAAGGTTAAATACATTATATATAACTTAATAATAAATGTTCACTTTTCTGTTTCTTCCTCCTTTTCTTATTATATATATGTATATACAGATACATTTCTATGTATATAAATTTCTAGCTTAAGGAATAGTACAAACTTTTACTTTTGTTTGATTCATGTTAAATGTTTATAGGTTATATATTATTATTAATATATAACCTATAAATTAATTAT
>KZ807247.1:324933-342652 GCA_000696205.2 Oncopeltus fasciatus
ATATATATATATATATAAACATATACCATTTCGTAGAAGAAATCTAAAAAATTTTACTAAGCAACGTCACCGAATTTTTTAAAAGTCATATGGCATGTGCCAGAGAATAATTTTCCCATATAACATTGTAATGAATAAGTCCTAATGATATTTTGGCTATGAAATCATCCAAAAAAAATTTTTTTTTCACTATTGTTTTCAAAGGGACCAATACAAATAATTAGTCAGCTGGCTTTGAAATCTAAAAAATAAGTGGCATGAGGGGCTTGAGGGAAATGGGATTACCGAATGATAAAATTTTGCTCATATACTATGTATAGTTTATTATATATTATACATAGGTTTTTAAGTTCTTTGTCGTATTGTCTTGTAAGTGTGGTATATGTAGGTTATTGGGGTTGGGGTGCCTTTTAAGCTTTCTTCCTTGGCTTTCGGAGATATGTGTATAAATTTGTGTTTGAGTAGTTTTAATGTTTATTCTAGTTATCCTACTACAGTTGAATAAGTTTGAGTCTGTTTAATGCTTTTCTTTATTGTGTATATGTTGCTTCCGCGTCATCAAAATCTAACTTTATTTAATTTTCGATAAACGCACATTAAGGAAGCCATTTACGTATACAACAACCTTGAATGAGCACTTATTCCTCCTGTAACTCATCATTTACTCTCATTCATGTTCATCTTAAGGAAACATGGGAAATCTGCTTATTTCACGCAGCTCCTGAGTGACAGGCTTTTATGAGGTGAAATTGCAATAAACAGATCTGGATGGAAAAAAAAGAACCAAGCTCTTTTATTATTTTATTTCTGATGCAATAAAGAGGGAATTGGAAAAAAACTAGAAAAAATAACATTAGCATAAAATATTATGAAACATTTTATGCATCAAAAGTATTGTTAAACTAACACAGACATATATTATATAATATAGGTAAAATATTAGTTTCTCAGAGGTTTTTTTTCGTGGGAATTAATTTTAGATTTCGTACAAACACCTGAAATACCATTTTCAGCCATTATATTCAAGATTTTGTACATATACTCACAAAAAATTATCTAATAGTCACCATTTTTTAATTCTGTACGGGCAGTCCAGCAATTCATTAACTGTGTTGATCATTTCATAAGCTTGCCATTGCAATTTAGTTAATGCGAGTCTTGTTTAATTCGAAATGCTCTGTTCCAACATCCTTGAAAGAAAAGTCACATGTATATTTTTCGTTTCCACACTGCAATAACCTTACAGTAAGTGAGCCAAATAGTAATTATAAACCATATGTATATAGAGCATATACTTTTAAACTTTTAAGTTCATAATTATTTTACTCGAACTGATTGATGAACATAATTTATCCTAGAAAAAAATTGAGATAGATCAAATAAAATACGGGGCAAATAATCCACAATAGTTTTATTTTCCTAAATTTAAAAATTATAAACATTTAAGAATTAATATTTTCTGTTTACTAAACCCTTACCAAGCATAGCCCGAGTTCAAAGAAAAATACGATAAACAATGTCTTTAAGACAAAAATTATAGAGATTCGAGGGAAACTACAAGACCAAAAAATAAAAATTTAAACGAATTCATGTCATGTATCCTTTGTTGTTTTTAATTTAACCTAATTTATAATTATTTGAAGAGTAAAACCCTTCATTTAGTTCTCTTAGAGTCATATTTTTAAGTTAAGCTCATTATAAATACCTCTCTAGTATACAAGTGCAACCTTATTGTTCTAGTTGAATATATATACATATATTTATTCATTTATTTATATATGATGAAACAATCGCGGCTGCGATATATATAATAAATAAGAACAGGTGGGAAAAAGAGTGTAGGGAACACACAAAAAGAAAAAAAATTATTATGATTAAAATTTTCGGGTGACGTATTGAATTGGCGCCCCCTTCCCCAATCCAGGTAGGATATGTCTCCTGTAAGGGTGCCTGGTGCATGCAGTAGTACCCTAATGGGTTACCCTAGCTCAGTACATTATGCATACTCACCAGACAGTACTTAAACCACATGATACACTATTACATAAGAACATTAACATAATACATACCCTTGAGTCACCGTTCCTTGGAAGCCGTTCCGGATGAGAGAGCACGTTTGAAGGCTCTGAGAAGACAATCCCTTCATCAGACTTCATCGCTGACGGCCCATCACACGCCCGCCTTAAACAAAACACGATTACGTATCCTAAAGCAGATAAGACCCGGACTGTTTTAAAGGACAAGAGACCCAGGCGAGGAACACGGAATATAGCTACAAGGTGAGAAGTCTTTTTAGGCCAGACGCTGGCCATAAGGTGGAAAAAAAAAACTGCAGAAGTATGAGGTAGCTATTACAGCGCGGCAAGAAATCAGTTTGAGGAAAAATGAAATTACACAACTGAAAGATTGCGTAATATTTAATAGTGGCAGTAGGGCGAATGTTATTGGGACAGGCTTTGCAATTAGTAACAAAGCAAAACAATTTATTCTCAAATTCCAACCCATAAGTGATGTACTATGCCTCATACGGTTAAAAGGAAGTTTGCTAATTTTACTTTCTCTCCAAGGAAGATTGATCAGTCAAAGAGGAATTTTAAGGGGAACTAGAACGAGTGTTTGAAGAAATTCCGAGTTATGATGTTAATATTATATTCGGAGGTTATAATGTGAAAGTGGGAAAAGAGGTGGCATATAAATCAACTATTGATTACATACTGATCGACGCACGCCATGCATCGGGTATTCAGGATGTACAAAGCTACAGGGGCGCAGTTATGGATTCTGACCACTTCATGGTAAGTCTCCTGGAAGGAATGGTTGGTATGATGAAAAGGTGGAATAAGCGCTGAAACTAAGAAACGAAGCAAGTTAAAAAATGTTAGAGAGGAATACAAGATCAAGTACACAAGAATATCGTAAGGAAATAGCGAAGGCCAGATTACTATGTAGTAAAAAAAAAGAAAATAGATGGGCTGCAGATGGATTTCAATGAGAGGAGAAGCCCTAAATTTTTTAAAGAGGTAAGAAACTCTAAAAATATATATCATAATAGGATTTGTGGAAGGGGTTAACGGAGAGTTAAAAACGGGTAGATAGATGGATGGAGTACTTCCATGAGGTTTTGGGCCCAGTGTCAGAAGGAAGAATTACTATTGTCTGAAGATGCGGAGCCAGCCAGGGAGGGAGGACTTCGATTATAATCGAATTATAATAATTATTATTTTTTGGAGGCAATGAGGGGGAAAAATTTCCTGGAGAGGACGATATTTCTAGTGAAATGTTGAAATATGGAGGAGAAACTCTTCAGCAGAGGGTATATAATCTGATTATTGAAGTGTAACTACAAAAGAAAATGCTAAGAGATTGGGGAACGGCCATGTTTATCCCAATACATAAGGAAGCCAGTCGCTTAAAATCTACAATATTACCGAGGAATCTCTCTTTTGATAACAGTATACAAAGTCCTGACAAGCCTACTCACAGCAGGAATTGCAACAGTAACCGAAGTGGTACTTGGAGGTTATCAGAGTGTGTTTAAGAAGGGAAGTTCGACAAAAGATCATATATTCATCTTAAACCTTCACCTAACCTCCACCTCCGCGCGTTGGACTCATTAGATGCTTGTTGAACCTTAATGTCCCTGCGAGGATGATTAGATTGATTAATATGACGCTGACACACACTGTATCCTAGGTACTAGTGCAGGATAATTTATCCCAGGAGTTTTCTATGAACGTGGGCCTAAGACAAGGAGATCCAATGTCACCACTTCTTTTTATTTGGTGTTAAAGGTGTAGATAAGAAATGCGTTGCCACTATTCGGTGGCAATATATACAATCGCCTAACTCGGTCCACAGCGTCACACAAAGCTAAAAACCAAGTATAAGGTGATTACGAGAAGGGCTAGGCAATTCTGAGAGCTAAAAGTTGGGTAATACCGTTTCGAAGGAGTGAAGGAATTTAAATGTTTCAGTGCTACCCTTACATCCAAGAATAAGGTGAGCCACGATGTAAAAAGCAAAATAGCAGCTGGGAATAGAGGTCTATGAATGCTAAGACAAACGCTACGGAAAAAAAAATTTTTTTTCAGGCATGCTTAAGCGGTTATTTATAAACGATTATTATTATTGTTTATTATATTTATTATTATTATTATATTATTATAGACCAGTTGTTGTGTATGGCTCGCGGTGGCTGAGGAAAGTAAACTAAATTGCTGGGAAAGGACGTCCTCAGAACTATCTACTAACCTGTAGAGGACTATGGAGTCTTCAGATGTAGAAGGAATACCGAGCTGAAGGAGCTTTATAAGGACGTAGACCTGGTGACCGCTGTTAAAGTGGTAAGGCTGAAATGGCTGGGGCACCATTGATTCCGTGTCTCTTAAGAACCCTAGCGGTCTTCCCAGTCGTACCTTTGACGTACGGTAGCGTCACTCGTGGTTAGTCCATGTTCTCAGCAGTTGATGGTGTCTTGTCCTTCGGTATCGAAATGATATGAACAATTTCGAATTAGCCAGAATTCTAGAAGGAAACGACAGTATGGATAAGGACATATCACTCACTGTAATGCTCACTTGATCACTCACCAGGAAGTTGATATTATAGAGAAAATGGTACCAATCAGGCTAGATATTTTCAGATGAAGTAAGGTTAAAAATATATTTAAAAAAAAAAAAAAGATTAGTGAATACAAGATGGACAGTGTCCTAGGGACTAGATATAGATTAGGAGGTTACACTGTTAGCCAGGAGTCCCACTGGGAAACAGGGCTTTAGTAAACATGGGCTCCATACTGAAAGAAAATTGACTCAAGAATGTAGTGAAATAGAAACAGGAAGTCCTCACATTATTGTGCTATGTATAAACCTAGGTATTAGACACTGGAGTATTATCCAAGTATATGAATTCACAAAAAAATCTGAGATCCCCAAGAAAGAACAGTTCAACAGCAATTTGTAGCAGGCCACTGTTAAAGCAAAGAACAGGAACAGAAGTATATTTCTTCTTTGCTGGCCTTCTTTATTTATATTTTAGTAAGGGAATATAATCAAAAATTATTAAAATTAAAAACACTATTATTTAATTTAAAACTTTATTTAGCTCTTCTAATTTTAGATCTATTACTGACACCTCTTCACAAGCTAAATATGTAATTTTGTAAAAACCAGTATTTACAAATTAAAATTGGAACCTTCTGCCAAGGCTACATCAAAAACAAAAATAGTTTTGACATAGCCTTAGTGGCAGATGGTTCTAATTTTATTTGGAAATACTATCTTTTTACAAAATAGATAGAGAAACTGGTAGAGCAAAGTCAAGTTTCAAATTAAATAATAGTATATTATTTATATTTTTTTACCATTTGCCTCAATTAAAATAAAACAGATAGTAGTATAGTGATTTTAATGCATGAACTTAACAGCCACAATAGTTCACAGTGAGTGATGGACCCACATGAAGGAGAGTTCACAATGAATACAAGTGGACAGGGCTTGATAGTTCTATACTGAAAATGATTTGCTGATAGAAAACTTATTCCTTTGCTATAAGATAATAAATAAAATTACTCTCTGTGCTGCAGATAAAACAGTTAAGAGTGTCATAGGCTACTTTATCTAAAGCCATGATATCAGGAGTTATTTCAAATTTAAAGGGTATAAGGTGGAGCGGAGATAGCATAGGAGCAATAGCATTTAGTGGCCAATACCTGGATGCTGAAAGAAAGCTCATAAGAAATATGAAGAATGAACAAGGTGAGGTCATTCTGGATGCATAGAGCAAGTGTAATGAAGCTCAGTTTGATGAGGTGATAGAGGAGGGGGAAATAAAAAGGATTATTTCAAAAATGAAGATTGGGAAAGCAAGATTACGATATAATATAGTAGAAAAATTCATCAAGAATGATGGCCCAGAATTACTGAGAGGCAACAACTCAAAAAGAATAGGATGAGAAGAACAACATAATAGAAATGTCAATATACAAATCTACAAGAAATAGCCCCAGGTAGAAAGCCTATACTACGTATATAAAATCTTAACATGCATTCTGGAGGATATAGTAGAGCACTTCAAAGGAGAAGAACTAGGTAAGTAAGGAAAAGGGTGGAGCCCAAGACCACATTTTCACAGTATGGAACGTTCTCCTTCCAGGAACGAAATCCTGGGGCAGAGATAAGGAGTATGTATCTCATCTTCAAAGCACCATGAAGGAGATATTGCAAATTCATCAGTTGGAAAAGTCAGAATGGACTTTGGTTTGGTCATCAATGTGATTAGAATGGAGAAAGCAAGGATGTCCTACCAAGAGATTTAAACAGAGTTTGGGCAAAAGGAGAGGAAAAAACCTTCACCAGACCAGGAACTTGGCTAGGAATTGTAGAATTGAAATTGGTGACAATGAAAGACTGAAGCCTAAGCTGAAAATTCTTAAAATAATATTTTATTAATAAATGTATAACAATACTCGTTAAATATATAAAATGATAAAATAATTTACAAAACATTGCATTTATATTATACTCTTTAAAATAAAAATATAAAACCCAACATACCTAAATGAGAAAAAATAAAATATGCAAAATTTTAAAAAGCACTAATTAATTTTCGTTGTGTTAAATTATTTGATTATATCAAAGTTATTAATGGTTTTCTGTTATTACTCCCCATAAACCAACCTTTCCCTAATAAGATTTCTACCATTAACAATCTCATCCTTTCTTTAAAAAACAAGCCATAAATACAAATCTTCAACAAAAACAAATAAAAATTGTGAGTCTTTGAGAATTAACAGATAAATACACACATACACATTGATATGTTTGACCTTTATTTTTTATATATACTTGATTGGATTGAAGAGGGTTTAGATGTTGTTGTTTTTTAAATCAAGTAATCGCAACAGCCTAATAGCTAAATTTCTTTTATATAATTTGCTATTAGAGTGTAGACATATTTTTTCTAACTTTCATAAAATATTTATGTTTCAAGATCCTCTGAAACAATTTTTTTTATTTTCACCTTGATGTCTATGGGTGAGTAGATTAGTGCATAATCTATTTAGTGATTTCACTACAGGACGCATAGCTTTATGAGACTAAACAATATTAAAAATAAAAAAGTATTGCTTGTTGAAGAGTTAGATAGTTTTGGGACAAATCGAAGAAAGAAAACAGGCTGGAAATATTGATTTTTTGATATATTTCATACTTGAAACTCTCTCAAAAATAGTATGTTTTGATGCAAGTTGCAATAAAATTAAAGCAGAGTGGGGGTGCAAAAATGTTTTAATATCATCTAATAGAACCTACTTCTTTTTTCCCGAACAATAATTTAAGACACAGATGAATCCATAAAAGAGCACATACTGCTTAAACAAGTCATATTCATCACTAAATACAGATGAAATTCAGATGACAATATAAAAAACAATTTGAGTTCATTTTACTATGAAATTGTTATATTTGGGTAAGGTTATTTTATTTTTGTTACTAAACACATATAAATAAATATTGATTTATTCTTGTGTTGGAAATTGAAATGTTTATAATCTGTTCACGACGGTCGTCAGAAGTATTTACCATTTCTTCTTCCGGGAGAGAATTCTCTTTTCAGCCCTGAAGAAGCCATCACATGATGTGCGAAAGCTCGGCAAATAACAACAATTTGACACGGTCCAACCCGGAAGAAGAAACGGTAAATGTTTATAATCGTTTACATGATTAAAGTAGCAAAGAGGATAAGATGATTTTACGTTCAGGGAAGCTGGTAGATAAGTTGAGTAAAGAAGTGTTTAGAAAAATTAAATCAGCCATCGCATCAAAACAAGTTCTTATCCATTGTGATCAAGATAAAAAACTACACTTGCCAACCAATGCAAATCTTACACAGTAGGAGCTGTACCGTCACACTGAGTCATGGATGTGGCATTTGCTAGCCGTACCTTAAGTGCAGCTGAACATAGGTATAGTCAGATCAACCGCAGAGCACTAGCGATTGTATTTGGTGTGATAATAAAAGTTTTATTATTAACTATATGGGCAAAAATTCACATTGGTCACTGACTATTGACCTCTAATATCTACATATGACGAGAAAAAAGGACTCCCCATTATGTCAGCAACAAGAATACAACATTATGCTGTTTTCCAATAGGGGTTTGACTTGGATATTGGGTAACACAGATTTTCTGTCCAGATGTCCCCTAGAAGAATTAACCACATCAAAGATAAATCTATCAGATATACTTATGCTTCAGCAATTAGCTGGGCTTCCAGTAACATATTAAGTAGCAGAGGAATGGACCCGGTGTAGGCTAATTTCAGAAATATACTGCTTGGTAAAGAACAGAAGACTATTAAATTGGATACACTGCAGTGTGGAGTGAAGTGCAGAGATACCACACAAAGAAGAAATATCGATGAACTTAGAAGGCTTGCCCAGGAGGGGAAGAATTAACCAGAAGAGGAGGAAATTTTATATTTGGGTTAGGTTGTTTTATTTTGTAACTAAACACATGTTAATATTAATTCATTCTTGTGTTGGAAATTGAAATATTTATAATTGTTTACACCATAAAAGAAATATAGAAGTCAAAAGTTCCAAAACTACTAGTTGTTGATCACTCAACTATAGTAGCTAAACAAAATAATTTTTTTTATTTTAAAGTTATGAAATAACATACCATCCTTATGGTAATCCAAAATATAAAAAAATAAATTTTTACAGATATTTTTTTTTTTTTAAATTTATGTTTTCTACTTTGCTTTAGACAAAAGGAAACATAAGGAGTTGAAGAACCCCTTTAATGGGTGCCCTATTATTCATATTTGCTCATGAACTATAGAGTTGTTCCAGTTATGACCAAGGGTTGTTTGTATTCGGAATTTCTTCATCACACAGTATGGCCAGTAGTGCATTCACAAAAATAGTGACTTACATTATGGCAAAACTAGCTAATGTCCATCCTAGAGATATTAAAATAAAGCTCGATGAGAACTGATTGCATAAACATTTATTTCTCTTAAATAATAGTTTTGAAATTTATATATATATATATACATTATATAATTTTGTAGCTTATATTTTAGCTGCCATTTCTTTGCATTTCTATTATAGAACATTTCTGGAAACATCATTAATTTCATTTTTAAATCGGAATAATTTGGAATCTAGTCTTTAGACAAGTCAAATTTTATTCATATGAATCAACTGTCTTATTCTTGGGGAATAGATTGGCCTAGAAATAAATTCAAAAACTTTTAATTAATTTAAATTGAGCGTTTGATTAATTGACTACTAAAGGTTTTTCCAGCAATAATACGAAACTACAAGAAATTACATGAAAATTGAGTAGTTGTAAAGAGGATGCAACCAAGATCAACATAGTTAAGATTAATCAAGTTATTCACATAGGTATTATGAAATATATTTTTTTAAATGTTTCTTTATGTTTCAATTGATACTCAGTAAAAAAAAAGTATTTCCATGAAAATGACAATTACTCACAAGCACTTGCACTTAATTAACATTCAAAAATATAAAAAATTGATGCATTTTTTGGAAAAATAAAACTAACTTCATTCCTTATAATTCCTTATAATCCATCATCTTTTCACCAACAACTCTTTAGTCTCTTGCCCATCTATTATTCCTAAATATATATATACAATTTATAAACTTTGCTTTATTAAAACATTAGTGACATCTTTAGTAAAAATCAAATAGGTGGTAGCTTGACCAAGAAGTGATAACAGGAATACCAATCCCTTCTAACCACTCTCTTTGGGACATTAACTTTACCTATTGTCTAGTAAGTAATTGCTGTGCTCCATTGAATGTAAAGTGATCATGCTTTTTAAGTGTTAGATTATTTAACCAAAAATTCTGTTTTTTTTTTTATAAATAGTGGACTTTTTTATTCTTGTATCATAAAAGAAACAAGATAGGTAAAGTAAATTACACACAATTGTGAGTCTCATTGCTCATTTCAAGAATTAATCAAACAGTATAAGCTAGATTTCAAAATGTTTATAGTTGTTCTACTTCTTTACAAAGATAATAAAATTTATCTGAGAAAAATTTTTCCATTTATGAAAATGGAGTATACTCAATTTAACTTTATTAACTTAATTACTTATTACTGAATATATTTTTATAAATAAATATATAAATAGTGTTAGTAAATTTATATTTACTAATACTGATTAGTTTTGTTTAGGACCAAATTAAAAAAAAAAAAATACTTCTTTCCAAATTCATTTAAGGACTATATAATATTTGCCTTATACTACGTATGCCAACTTACTTATTAAGTGAGATTACTACTTACAAGAGTATAGAACTAGTTGCCAAGTATCATGAAGTTTCTTAAAATCATGTAGTATATGCATCCAATATTTTATTAAAATATTACCACAGTTTAATAGAAAAGTTGTTTAGTTTATCTAGGGAGAGGGATCTGTTCCAGTTAGAAAGGAAGAGGCTAATTGCTGGGAGAAAAGAGAAGAGTCATGCTACAGTCAGCCTATTTATTTAAGTTCAGTTTTTCTGTAGTTCATTAAAAAGGTGGTATCAGAGAGTTGTGAGTTTTAATTGAGCATCCCTACTGCCACCATTGAACAGCCACTACAAAGAAGAGCTAAATGGCCTCACATAAATAATTATCTTATTTATACTCTTTCGTACTGGATTAGATCTCAAATATATTTCCCTGCCTCACTCACAATCATTCAAATTTATATTCTATTTTCCCCAGAAACAGGGAGATAACTTTTTTAAAGATATTTTCATACATGCCTATTTTCTAATAAATGAATGCTAGGAATAGAAATATACAAGTCTGGGTTTCAAGAACACAATACACATACACACACATATTTTTATAATCCTTTAAGAAAGATCATTAATTTACTCCATTTTCCATGCATCAATTTCCAATACACACTGGATAGTGTTTATCACAATCATTACTGATATGTGTCACACAATCACACCCATTACCAAACTACACTTTAGATATTTGAAGTAAAAATTCATGGAGGAGCTGTGTTATCTAAGCAGATTTCCCATTTTTCATTAAAGATGGGTACATAAGAGTAATGCCGAAATTTAATTTAAAAGCTGGAAAAGCATAAAAGGTTCTCTTCAAAGGAATATTTTTTTAACAACATTTTTCATAAAAAAATGAAAATTACATTTTACACTTATATGTTCTTTAAACTTTTTGCAACTCCACTTTAAACATTACAACTACAAATGTTTATCTCCCTCTAATCCCCCGCCCCCCTTTATATGAATATCACCACAAAAGATTCAGCAAAAAGAGTAATTGTAATTATAATAAACCAAAAATTATTCTTTCAAAGGTTTACAATAATAAAAACACTAAATTTCATTTCATTTCAATATTTTAAGAATAAGATCTTTCCTAATGTGCACATATATAAAAGAATAAATGCCATAAAACTATATTTTACACCTATTTTATTCTTTGCATTTCTCTGTTATACTAGAAATAAAAAACATATTATGCTTTTAAGTTTTGTTTGATATATAAATATACATATAATTTTGAACGGATTTAGTTTTAGCCTCCCCAATATAGAATCGGTAAAAATCTGTTAAAATTTTTAAAAAGTAATGTCATGATACCAATGTGACTAGCTTGATTTTCCCTTGCAATATCTGCTTAAAGAACTTGGTGATATTAAAGATTCTACACAAAATGATTTGAATAAATCAATTAAAATTGATTTTTATTCCTACATTTCAATTTTTGACCAACCTTTTCTTTTAGTAGAATTTTTAAAGGAAGAAAAGGGAAAGATAAATCATTCAAGGACATTTAGGCTTACAGTTTATCAAATAAAATTATAAAATTAAAAATCACCATATTAAAATTATTCTAAGTAATAAAAAAATTTTGAAGAATAAAATAATGCATGATGAAATAAAATGCTATCTTCTAAAATAGGAAACAATTGGAAAGACTGGAGTGATGAACCACATCTAAAACTGAGCATATCTCCTTATTCTTAATTTTACTGCAAAACAACATAATTGGCTGGAAAAAGACCATACTGGCCATTGCAGCACCCACGCCACCAGCCTTCGTCAATCTGCAAACATAAGAATCTTATCATAAGGCAAGAAGATAAAAAAAAAAAAAAAAAAAAAAAAAAAAAAAAAAAAAAAGAAGTAAAAAAAAAAAAAAAAAAAAAAAAAAAAAAAAAAAAAAAACAGTAATGAATTGATTTATTTACAGGTCTAGTATAATAGAGTATGAGGATAGGCTAAGATTCAATAATGAGGAGTACGGTTGAAGCTTCAATAATTAAAAAACAGGCATAAAGCAGGTTAGTTTGTATAAAGTAATTAATAATTCAAATTTACATTGTTGTTATCAATAATTAAAACTTTTTGAGGAAAAACTAATCAAAATATTATTTTTTATTTATAACTATTTTTAGTCATAATTACATAATTAAAAACTTCTCCAAAATATTCTACTGATTCTATTGATTTTACTGATTAGTGCTAAACTTAAAAGTTATATCAACTTCCTATGCATAAATTTGCTCATAAATTTGTAAAATTTTGTATGAGAAATGATACAAAAATTACTTTGGCTTTTATATGGTCTAGTTTTAAACTCTAAATTCTAATTCTTACATAATTAATTCATACATACCCTAACATAAATATTGGTCATCAATATTAGCCTTAGGTCATTTCAACAAACCAAAATTTAGTATACATAATTAACCTTACAATTTAAAATAATTAACAAATTATTAGCTATATTGAACAATTATAGTTGGAATTTACCTGAAACCCACAGTTTAATTGTTCTTTTCGTACATAGTTTTTAGATAAGAAATGAAATATGACACTATGAAATGAATAATGAAGATTTTATTAATGTTTTTGACAAACTATCAGGAGTGTGAGTGGTTTTGCCAATAACACAAAACTAAAATCATTATATAGTTAGTTGATCTCTGAAAATTGAGAATTGAGTTATGAAGAGAGGGGGTTTACAAAAGGGAAGCTGTTCTCTACAAAGATAAGGCAAATAGTTTTCAGAAAATACTAGTGTAAACAATAGAATATAAATATAACATTTTCTTCTACTTGTAATTTGTTAGACACACACACATTCACACATATCCAAAAAAACATTTACCTTATGCATAATTTTATTTCCTTTTTGGTATAATTGAATTCACCCGCTAAAATTCAAGTGCATTATTTATTTAAATAATTTGAAATTGATATAGCGATGTCATACATACAGAACATTTATTAGGAAATTTTTTTTGTTTAATACTGCTTTTTAAGTTATCTGATATTTATATATTACTTATTTAATATAAAAAACATGGGTTATATAATATTTGCCTTATACTACGTATGCCAACTTACTTATTAAGTGAGATTACTACTTACAAGAGTATAGAACTAGTTGCCAAGTATCATGAAGTTTCTTAAAATCATGTAGTATATGCATCCAATATTTTATTAAAATATTACCACAGTTTAATAGAAAAGTTGTTTAGTTTATCTAGGGAGAGGGATCTGTTCCAGTTAGAAAGGAAGAGGCTAATTGCTGGGAGAAAAGAGAAGAGTCATGCTACAGTCAGCCTATTTATTTAAGTTCAGTTTTTCTGTAGTTCATTAAAAAGGTGGTATCAGAGAGTTGTGAGTTTTAATTGAGCATCCCTACTGCCACCATTGAACAGCCACTACAAAGAAGAGCTAAATGGCCTCACATAAATAATTATCTTATTTATACTCTTTCGTACTGGATTAGATCTCAAATATATTTCCCTGCCTCACTCACAATCATTCAAATTTATATTCTATTTTCCCCAGAAACAGGGAGATAACTTTTTTAAAGATATTTTCATACATGCCTATTTTCTAATAAATGAATGCTAGGAATAGAAATATACAAGTCTGGGTTTCAAGAACACAATACACATACACACACATATTTTTATAATCCTTTAAGAAAGATCATTAATTTACTCCATTTTCCATGCATCAATTTCCAATACACACTGGATAGTGTTTATCACAATCATTACTGATATGTGTCACACAATCACACCCATTACCAAACTACACTTTAGATATTTGAAGTAAAAATTCATGGAGGAGCTGTGTTATCTAAGCAGATTTCCCATTTTTCATTAAAGATGGGTACATAAGAGTAATGCCGAAATTTAATTTAAAAGCTGGAAAAGCATAAAAGGTTCTCTTCAAAGGAATATTTTTTTAACAACATTTTTCATAAAAAAATGAAAATTACATTTTACACTTATATGTTCTTTAAACTTTTTGCAACTCCACTTTAAACATTACAACTACAAATGTTTATCTCCCTCTAATCCCCCGCCCCCCTTTATATGAATATCACCACAAAAGATTCAGCAAAAAGAGTAATTGTAATTATAATAAACCAAAAATTATTCTTTCAAAGGTTTACAATAATAAAAACACTAAATTTCATTTCATTTCAATATTTTAAGAATAAGATCTTTCCTAATGTGCACATATATAAAAGAATAAATGCCATAAAACTATATTTTACACCTATTTTATTCTTTGCATTTCTCTGTTATACTAGAAATAAAAAACATATTATGCTTTTAAGTTTTGTTTGATATATAAATATACATATAATTTTGAACGGATTTAGTTTTAGCCTCCCCAATATAGAATCGGTAAAAATCTGTTAAAATTTTTAAAAAGTAATGTCATGATACCAATGTGACTAGCTTGATTTTCCCTTGCAATATCTGCTTAAAGAACTTGGTGATATTAAAGATTCTACACAAAATGATTTGAATAAATCAATTAAAATTGATTTTTATTCCTACATTTCAATTTTTGACCAACCTTTTCTTTTAGTAGAATTTTTAAAGGAAGAAAAGGGAAAGATAAATCATTCAAGGACATTTAGGCTTACAGTTTATCAAATAAAATTATAAAATTAAAAATCACCATATTAAAATTATTCTAAGTAATAAAAAAATTTTGAAGAATAAAATAATGCATGATGAAATAAAATGCTATCTTCTAAAATAGGAAACAATTGGAAAGACTGGAGTGATGAACCACATCTAAAACTGAGCATATCTCCTTATTCTTAATTTTACTGCAAAACAACATAATTGGCTGGAAAAAGACCATACTGGCCATTGCAGCACCCACGCCACCAGCCTTCGTCAATCTGCAAACATAAGAATCTTATCATAAGGCAAGAAGATAAAAAAAAAAAAAAAAAAAAAAAAAAATAAAAAAAGGNAGAAAAATAAAATTAAAATAAATTTCCTAATTTTACAATGTAAGAGAAATGAAAAATAGGTTATAAAATAAATTTTCACATGCACTTTTCTAAATTTAATACAGTAGATAAAATAAAGAAGTGAATCTACAGAATGTGTTTAATGGGAAGAATGGCTTCAGTTCCAATTTCTCAATCTTCTACAGTCATCAACTATGACATATCCATAGATTCTCATTTGAAATCCATTTAGTGATGTTAAATGGAACTTATTAGTGCCCCTAATTCCTTTTACTTTAATTTTTTTTTAAATTTAAATTTGTACTATTTAAAATTAATTCAAGTGAAATAAATGTTTTGTTTATCAATGTTAACAGGAAGAAATATATTTATACTAAGTTAATAATAAATATTTATACCTGCTTGATAGTCATAAAGAGCAACAGCTGTGTACCCGGTGTCCTCCTCCAAAGCATCAGAGGTAGGAAATGATTTTGCAATTGTATCATTTTCCTGCCGAATAAAAATCAATAGTAATCAGTAATTAAACTAAATGCAGAATTATAATGGTGTCTACATCAAAATACTAAAAATTTAACTTCATTCATTTGTAGGAAAAAAATTTTAAAAGTTTTATTAAATTATGAAAGCTATTAATTAAAGAAAATATTTGAACCTTCTTGATTTAATTTAAAAAATGTAATAATAAATAGAGTTATATAATAAAGTTGGAGTTGGACCATTGGCCGTTCTCTCCACCATATTATTATCTCTTTTGAGACAATACAGTGAGCAACTTGCAAAATGTAATTTAATTTACAGATTTAAATTTTAAGTAATTAATTTTTAAAAAACTAATGAATTTATTAGTAAATAATACTGATAACATCATATTGTAAATCATTTTAAAGAAAATCGACTGCTCTTTAATGAGCAGAATGAATTATGTTAAAGAAATTCAGTACAAAAGACTAAAGACATTAAAAAAATGTTTTTCCCCTACATAATTTTATATATGCTGAGTAGATTTAGATGAAATTTTGCAGTTAATTGTTCAAATTTTTTGAGAATACAATGGAAAATCAATATAAAACAAAAAGTGATAGACAAAAATTTTCAATTTTTTTTTTTTCTCTTCCTTTTAATCTTTTTTTATGGATTAATTTCATCAAGTTGACAATGGTACATGTACTCTTATGCTTTTTGTTAACAAATTGCATCATTCATACCTCTATAAAAGAACTATAAAAATTGAAAATGGAAATTTAAATTAATATATTTTGTGATTTCCATTTCATGATGGTACTTAATATAGCTTTTTTTTTCTTTTTTTTTAATGGAAATGCTACTTTTCCTATTTTTTTCTGGGGTTTTGGAAGGAAGGAGTCTGTAGACTATACGAATTTTAGAAAGGCAACATTGTAGAGGTATTTCATTGAAGGTTTCTATGATCAAGGTGTTTTGCAAATTTTTTTCGCTTATAAGGCTTTCCTAGAGGCTTTTTTATACAGAGGGTTTTGCTGAGGGGGTTAAAGGAATGGGAGGTGTCTGTAGCATGGGGGTTAAAGGAATGGGAGGTGTCTGTAGCATAGGGGTTTTCAAGGCAGAAGATTAGACTGGAGTAGGGTTAGGGGGTGTCAACAATTTAGAATATTAGAATGCTTGGGTAGATAATCTAAATTTAAAAATTTTTCTGGTTTTAAATATTGGTGAAATATTTTTATGGAATATAAAAAGTTTTAGTTTCTAACCTGGAGAGATACCAGCTGCTCTTGCATTTTTTGGTCTCTAAAATAATGAATTGTCACTGACAGGACAATGATTTATAAATTTAACTCACCATATATTTCTATAAAATAAGACAAATGACTACAAATAGCCATTTACTTCAAATACAATAGTTTTCAATCAACTAAGCATTTACTGAAAAATTGTGAAATTAATAATGTTATTAAATATATAAATTTGTAGAACAATGGTTTTCTGGTGAATGACTTATTTGCTAAATATTATAAAATATGAGTTTTGATAAAGTATAATAATCCTCAGCATTGTGTGTGTGCGTGCGCGCTTGTGTGCATGTGTGTGTATTTGTGTGTATCAAGAAAATAAACACACCTGGTCTGATTTGGGACTAGGTGATGATGGAGAACGAACTATCTCAGGTACAACTTTCTTCAATGGTGAGGATTCTGGAGTTTCGACCATGTTTTCAAGCTGAAAAAAATCAATCAAATGATAAATAAAGAACTTATCAAAAGTTGGAAAAATCAATATAAAGAAGTAATTCCAAAAACTGATATTTTTTAAAGTATTGGTATGATTTTAAGCTTAGAGAGAGAGAGAGAGAGAGAGAGAGGGAGAGGGAGAGAGAGAGAGAGAGAGAGAGAGAGAGAGAGAGAGAGAGAGAGAGAGAGAGAGAGAGAG